>APFE030705841.1:0-15902 GCA_000404065.3 Pinus taeda
TTTACTTATATATGCATTTGTATGGTTAACACACATCTGGTCCTGTGTTATTTATGAATATAGATCTTTGTTCTTCGATAGTAGTATGTTGTTGTGATTCCACAGAAGCTCTTTGAAGCTAGGTGGACAAAGAAGAAGTGGCGAAGCTCTATCAGGAAAGAGAGGAATCAAACAAGGAAATCAAGTGCAAGACTAAGGTTGGTCTCCTTGGTTCCACTCTTATCTATTTTTATAAAGGAAAATGAATGTAGACTTTACTTGCTTGTTTCTAAGATAGCTACCAATCTTAGTGGGAATAGCAGCATCCGAGTGGACACTATTCCCGGTAACACACATGAACAACATGTACACAACACACACACACACACAACACCACATGTACCGCATGTACATAGCACCACATGCACACAACACCACACCTCATATACACAAAAACTTATGTACAACATGTACACAACACCACAAGTAAAACATGTACAACATATACACCATAGTAGTATTTCACATCCATAGACCACACTATTTCTATCAAGCAACCTTCTAGTGTCTTTCCACTATCCATGTTTATCCAAGCATGTCACAAATCACACTGCTTTTATTCCACTGATGTATCCCTCAACATTACCTACCATGGCATAAACATAGCCATAATATAAGCACATAATATCAATTCATAATCACATGATACTAACCTCATTTATCTATTAGGGATACTCTTCCCACTTGATTCCTCATAACACTAGGAACCTCTCCATGCCATTTACCTGCATAAGCAACCTTTCCTCCACAAGAATAATCCCTGATGACCCTGTCAGACAAAGGCATACATATATGCATAGATACATATAAACATTAGCATTAATAAACAATCATGATCCATAATGAACCTATCAAACAGATACATACATAAACACATGTATACATATAAATACATCAACACAATCATGATTACGACATAACTACCAGAAATCATATGGTCAAGTTTAAGAGAACTCCCTTTATAAGTGCACAACATGCACAACATTGAGAAAAACAATTCCCAATTTAGACAAGGCATCTCACACCTCAAATCCATTTTCTTTTCTTGCTACCTTTCTCATAATTTTGCCTCCACCGTCCATTTAACCGAATGGACCCAACCAATCCAACTTGTCATCATATTCCTACCTTCAGCTACCCTTTACTCATGCACCAAGATTCATCTGAGTCTTATATTACCTGTCGAGTTCCACACAGCTCTCCACGAGCTCCATTAACTTTTCTCTTTCCAAAACCAATTCCAAATACCCTCTAAACATAAAAGAAAAGAACAAGGAAAACAAGAAGAAAACCAATAACAGTACAACACCATAAACAAAGTGGCATGGCCATGCACCAAACATGAACAAAATGTAAATCAAGTGCAAATAAATCACAAATCACTGAAAGAACAAAACTAACAACAAACACCTTGAATCAACCCCATGGATTCCCAATGCTTCCAAAGGAAATCTTAACCTGAGCCTTCTTTAAGATCTATGGAAGTATCTTTTGCCATGAAATCCGTTGCATCATACTACCATAAACACATAACTATCAGTCTATAAATAAATATAACAATATACAAGTTATCTTACCTTGATGTACCGAGCATGTTGACCTGTAACTGAACATGTACATATATCATCTCTCAAGGGTCTCCCATTCCTTGACGAATCTAGCCATAATTAGGAACCAGATGTTATACTTGTTAAATACATATTCGTGAATATAGCACATATCCACATAATGTCAGACAAAATCAAGGTTAAGAAGACTTGATGTATGCAAAGCACTCATTCATTTGGAATTTAGGTTTCCAAACATAGTCAAAGGAATTTCTACCTAATTCCTTTCTTTTACATTTTTCCTTGCTACAATTGAGTCTTACTATGCACTATCACATCACCCAACTGTTAGTTATATAAACAAATAAATTGTTACCTTGTCATGCTATTACCAAGCATGTTGCCCTGCATCTGCTCACACATGCCAGTCACACATTCCAAAGATTAAGACATCCTGTCTATTAATTTGAAATCAAACTCTACCAAGACTAATAGTCCTGTCATAACCAACTCATAGTCATTAATCATAATTTATCCAGGTCTAGGTGTGCCAAAGGACCCTTCCAAGACCTTTTAATTTCATGTTGTGTTAAATTTCATTTTTAAAAGAACATAAGTGAATATGTTTGCATGTTGTAAAGAAGAGGAACATGGCAATCATCAGCAACATAAAACTCAAGACATTGATAACAAAGTTCATCCAGGAGGGACTACATCTCTGGGCCCCGGTGTCAAGATGGTGTAGGCCACTGCATTAAGTGTTGTCAATAGTGATGATGTACATAAAAGGTGATGTCGCTATCATACAAGGAAAATGGCCTCACACATGAGTGGCTCCAAGAGATGTTCCACTACAGGAATTCTCAGGCAAAAGACTCCTATCAGTATGACACAAACTCCCACAGACATGGCATAAAAGGGATCTCAGTGCAAACATACATGAAGACAACATGAGTATCCCATAAACATACAACAAAGGGATCTTAAGACACAATTTGATGAATCATGAGAACAAGTACATCTCACAGATGATTCAGCATCACATCAAGAAGGAATCATGAAAATGAGTAAGAAACAAGATCCCACATCAAGCATCAAACAGGGATCTATACAGCACAATGCATAGCAAAAGGAGTACATGAACACACTAGATATACCTCACATCCAGGGGCCATCTGAAGAAGAGGATGTCAAACTGCTAGAGTTGTTCGGATCATCAATCTTGCGAAATCAAATCGCATGGAAATGACCGCTCCCTCATGAATGCTCACACCTACACTCCACTTAGAAAAGTGGTCAAAAAATGAAATGAGAAAATGAGAAATCCGAACACACCATCATATTTGTGGCATCGAATAGTTCAAAATAGACTGCCAAATTTCTGAATTCTGAGAAAATGGAATTCTAGGATTTAAGGAATCTTTTAGATTCCCCCTAGATTCCTCAAAGATTCCCTCCTCTGGGTCCTCTAAAAATATGATGCTCTAGATCAAAATTCTAACTATGCCATCAAGTTCCTTGCATAATTATGAGAAAAATGAGTATGAAGTTGGTTGCATTCTGACTCTAGCGAATTTCAACCTCCAAGGAATATGGAAGATTCCTCAAAGATTCTCCTCCACTGGGAATCTGCAAATCTGCTTCTCAAAAGGCGAATCCAACCTCACCATAGCATTCCCTGCAAAAAAAAATCATTTCATCATTTCATTTTTTGGCCACTTTTCTAAGTGGAGTGCAGGTGTCAGCATTCATGAGCGAGCAGTCATTTCCATGCGATTTGATGTCGTGAGATTGATGATCTAAATAGCTTCAGTAGTTTGACATCCTCTTCTTTAGATGGCCCCTGGATGTGAGGTATATTGAGTTTGTTCATGTACTTATTTTTCTATGCATTGTTCTGCACAGGTCCCTGTTTGATGCTTGATGTGGGATCTTATTTCTTACTCATTTTCATGATTCCTGCTTGATGTGATGTGGAATCATCTGTGTGATGTACTTGTTTTCATGATTCGTCATGTTGTATCTTGAGATCCCTTTGTTTTATGTTGATGGGATACTCATGTTTTCGTCATGTATGTTTTCATTGAGATCCCTTTTATGCCATGTCGGTGGGATGCTCATTATCATCATGCATGAGTTTGTGTCATACTGATAGGAGTCTTTTGCTTGAGAATTCCTGTAGTGGAACAAATCTTGGACCCACTCCTGCGTGAGGGAATTTTCCTTGCATGATAGCGACATCACCTCTTATGTAAATCATCACTATTGACAACACTTAATGTAGTAACCTACACCATCTTGACATTGAGGCCCGAATATGTAGTCCCTCCTAGATGAACTCTGTTATCAACGTCTTGAGTTTTATGTTGTTGATGATTGTCATGTTACTCTTCTTTACAACATGCAAATGTATTCACTTATGTTCTTTTAAAAATGAAATTTAACACATCATGAAAGTAAAAGGTCTTTGAAGGGTCCTTTGTCACACTCGGATCTAGATCAATAATATTACAACTAGCACCCACTTGCACTCAAGTACATATCAAGTGTCTCAACAAAGATTGTGTTCGTACAAATGTCCTAAAACAAGAACATTCTTTCGTGCAGTCTTATAGACACATATCATTCAATTAATCAAACATAAGACAACCTATATACATAACATGTTAGATAAACCAGCTAGATGACATAATCAAACTCATACCTCAATGTATCTTAGGGAAGGTTATCACATCTACACAAGTTAGTCCAAATTAATATGACATAATATCACAAGTATATTGATTCATACTTGAATACCATAACCATAACCATATGCGCAAACCAATCCAAATTAACATGATACATATAATATCAAGATCTTAGCTGCAATGACCAAAATCATCATGTTTATGACCGCAATGCATATAACCACAAGTCAACTACCATGCATGACTAGCTGACACATGTGCACATTACCACACTAATCAGCTAGCATCTATCATGCATGTAACCACAACAAAAATAGATTGAAAATCATGTGTATATGTACAACCATAATGCATATGACAACCATTAACCAAAATACCTGCATGCCCAACATACAAACTGCTATGATGATTTGTTCTTATCCCTAGGTCTAGTGTTGCAACATAGCTCTAATGATTTTCATTTCCTAATCCATCTCAACCAACATATCAGCCCCATAACATACCAATAACATCATGAAGACACAAGACCACAACAATAACCTACATAATGCATGCATAACAAACACATAGACAACTAACATGCATGCATGACAAGCACATTCCACTCATCCAGTCCAAGTGTTGAACCATTCTCTAATACCAATATGTAACCACCCCTCCCACATTTACCCACTTTCACCAGCTTGTCCGGGTAAACATGATTTGAGAGCTAATATGACATGACTAAACCTCCTAAGTGCAGTTAAGGAAGTGGAATCAATAAACTGAAACTTTACTGACCTTCCTTAGGAGTAACAAGAACCCCAAGATCTAAACAACCACTCTAAGTGACCAAACCTTGAGCTAACTTTCCTTTTAGTGATATGATCTCCCAGTCACTTGCATTCCAGCAATCCTACCATTATTGGTCAAGGGATTCCTAGGCCCTTGGAAATTATCCTGAGACTACCTCACTGAGTTCCAAAACCATCTGAAAATCAAAATCTCCACCAATTAAAGAACCCCATCACACCATGGCTATTAGTAAATGGTAAGGCAAGGCTAAAGCCACTATCACACCTAGGAAAACCCATGCCAATGATAAAAATAGAACCAAATGCACACCTTCATGTACCATGCATGCTAAAACTAACAAGGAAATCATACATGCAACTCAATAATTGCAAGTAATCTTGTTGTAGCCTCTTGATCTAACTCTTCCTTGCTTTATCTTTTCTTTCATTTCCTTTCTTGTCCTTCTTTGCCTTCATTTCACCATTGCTTGAGTGCTCTAAGAATTTTCTAAGTGGGCAAGAGTATGAGAGAGAGAATAGAGAAAGAGCTCCAAACTGAACTGAAAAAGGTTGTGAACTATTCCTCATAAACCTTTTTATCATTGAGACCTCTATTTCCCTCATTTTCCTTCATTTTCCTTCATTTTCCTTTAAATTCCTCATCACATGAAACCTGTGATCTTTCACCTCCCTTTCCTCCTATTTTCCCATATGGCTAAGTGCAAATTAATACCTCTTTGCCTTTTCAAGACCTTTTTCAATGCCTTTTCTAATTCCACTTAGCCATAATAAACCAAATGAACACCCAGTAGGTTGCTTTTGCCCAACATTCAACTTCGAATACAAATCCCATGACCTTGAACTTATTTTTCTGTTATTAACTTTATTACATGAACTTTTAACCAGTGGATGTTAGACAAAAGGATTTTCCCAGATAAAGGGAGTGGACTATGTGGAAAATTATGTACTAGTTGCAAGATATTCCTCAATTATATCTATTCTAGCATTGGTTGCACAGATGGAGTGGAAAATCTAATAGATGGATGTGAATACCACCCTTCTCAATGATGTTCTTGAGGAGGAAATTTACATAGAGCATCCAATATGATTTGAGACATATGATCGAGAGTCGCATGTGTGCAGACTCAAGAGAGAATTATATGGTGTCAAACAGGCACGTAGAGCATGGTACACTCAGATCATCAGTTATCTCATTGGATTGGGCTTCACCAAAAGTGAATTAGATGTGAACCTCTATCACATTGTGGTAGATGGTAAGTTTATTATTCTTGTTTTGCATTTCGATGATTTAATATTAAATGGTGATGAGCAATTTATGCACTCTTTCAAGGGAATTTGAGATGAAATACATGGGCCTCACGCATTACTTCCTTGAGATAAAAGTATGGCAAGGTGATGGTGAATTGTTTTTATCTCAAGGAAATTATGCTATCAAGATACTTCAAAAAATTTACATGGATAATTATAAGCCCATGGACACACTACTAGATTCAAACTGGAGGAAGGAGTATGCTTCTTCAGGTCAGGAAGTTGATGTGACCATTGACAAACAACTTATGGGTTCATTGATGTACCTTGTTACCACATGACCCGAATTATGCTATGCAGTCAACCAACTCAACCAAGCCATGGTCAAGCCTATAAAATTATATTGGAAGGCATCAAAGCATGTGTTATGGTACCTCAAAGGCACTACCTAATATGGATTATGGTACATATGGATAGAGGGAGTGAATTTACAAGGCTTCATTGATGCATATTGGGAAATAAGTCCATCTGAAAGGAAAAGTACACCAGCTGATATCTTCAATGTTGGGTCTGCAAATTTTTCCTGGTACTATAGGAAGCATATGTTTCTGGTATTCAACTCAATAGAGCCTAAATACATGGCTGCAAGTCAAGAACCATGTGAAGCAATCTAGATGAGTGAAATACTTATGGGACTATTCAATCAAGATATGGATCCAACAGTTATATATTGTGATCATCATATTTGCATTAAGCTCTTTTAGAATTCAATATTTCATGATAGGTCCAAGCAGATTGATATCCAGTATCATCATTTGTGGGATTGTGTGCAGAGGAGACTTATGTTGCTACAATACATTCTAGCTGAGGAGAAATATGTTGACATCTTGATAAAGGAATTTTCAAGAGGTGAATTCTAATTCCATAGGTGAAGGATAGGAGTGGTGGGAAATCCCTTTCTTTCTAAGAGGGAGTGTTGAAAACATGTAGCAAGAAAGACTCAATTTGACTTTAGACTTAGTCAAATTGAGTAAATCGAATTTCCACATTAGTAGGACAACTTGGAGTTCATTTGTTAGGTCCCTATACTACTAGCGTAACCCCTTAGTGTTATTAGTACAACTCCCTTATTATATTATTGTGCCCATATAGTCCCCATGTTGTTATTATTGTGCCCCATAGAAGCCCACTATTGTTATTGTTGTGCCCCTACAATATTATTGTTATGTAGGCTCTCATTGTATTGGGACCCCTTTGACTCCTATATATAAAAAGGAGGTATTCTCATTTGTATCATCCAAAAAAATTTCATATGTGTAATGTAAAGGAGGTTTCCCCCTCGAAGAGACTGATTTTGAATTCGTTGATCTATTTCCATAGTATTTGGTATCAAATATTTGGATTCTAGGGTTTTTCTGCTCCAAACAAGTCATCGTGGAATTTTCAAAATAATTGTTTTATACAATGTTTCAAAATCTTAAATTAAAACGCATTTGAGCCAAAATCGTGATAAACCTCAGGTCCGAATTTCTTATCTTGTCTTGCTACATTTTTGGAGATATGATCCAAGGAAGTTAGGGTTTTTGCGGGCTCCCGAATTACATCCCAAATAGGTGACCTTGGGAAAATCATCATAACTTTCTCTCTAAGCATCAGATTTAATTTTCGTCGGACATTACAAAAACAGGATAGACTCTAGTGTTTTTTTTATCAATCTCAGGTCCAAAGGTCAAAACAATTACTTGTGGCACTTCATACAAGTTCGCTCTACTAAAAAACTATATAATCAGGTCATCTTGAAAGACTAGGTTTAACACTTTCTTGGAGAATCCAATTTCAATCAGACGGGTGGTGTTGGAGATACAACTGATTCAAGATTGACCTTATAAAAGAAATAAAAATAATGACTTGAATCAAGAAAATAGAAACACCTAGTAAGCAAAATTGGAGGGATGATTTGAAGATTGTGATCAAAGATATGGTCAATAGGATAAATGGTATAGAAGAAAAATTGAATGACAACATGGAAGATTTGAAGAAAGACATGGAAGGCTTGAAGGAAGGTGGGACAAAGTCACTACAAGAAAGGCTTCCTAATGCTAAAAAGGTAGTAGAGGAAACTCATGATGAGAACAAAAGAAATGTTAATCATGATTTCATAGACTCTAACGTTGGATTAAATACTAACCATATTCCAAATATAGATATTAGAAATTTTGATGACAAGGATCTCGTAACTTGGATACTACAGATGGCACAATATTTTGATCTACATGATGTGAAACTACCACAAAAGGTACGTATTACATATTTATATTTAGAACCGAATCAATTTGTATGGTATAGAGGGATTTGTTCTAGTAAACCACTTGTCACCTGGTCAATTTTCATGGAGGAAATGATAGCACATTACGAGGATACAAAGAGAAACACCTTCTTTAGCCAATTGATAAATCTCAAATAAAAGGGTTCAATGGCAGAGCGCATTGAGGACTTCCAAAAATTGAATATAAGGGGAAATTATATTCCAGAGAAGTATAGGATTGAAGTCTTCATAGCGACTTTAAATGATAACATCCAACATGAGGTTCGTCTTTGGGAACATGATTCATTGGAGAAGGCATATAGGTTGGAAAGAAATTTGAAATGAAAATTATGGCAACAAGGAAAATTACCACCCATAACTATAAATATGAAAGTGTTGTTTCTCCTAGCCTTTCACCACCTACAAGGTTGACACCACAATAATTGGAAGAAAAAAGAGAAAAAGGGCTTTGTTACAATTGTGATAGAAAATACACTAAAGGTCATAAGTGTGCTAAGAAGAAATTAATTTATATAGATGGGTAAGAGGAGCAAGAAATGTCAAAAGAATATGATATGCACTAGGAACCAATCTCAGAGAAAGAAGAAATGAATCTGATCATTTCTTGTAATGCATTAGCAGGAATTACCACTCCTCAAACTCTCAATATAGAAGGGCACATCAAGAAGAAAAAGGTAATAGTGTTGATTGATTTGGGTAGTACCCATAATTTTATTCATTGTAAGATAGCCAAGGAATTGAATTACTTCATATATCTAGCACTAGAGTGTCGATTAATGGTTGCAAATGGAGGAACCATAAATTGCTCCGAAAACTACCATAATATCAAACTATCCATGGGAGAATATTTCTTGAATAGTCTATTGCTTTCCATTCCAATGGGTGATGTTGATGTTGTACTAGAAGTCCAATGGCTACAATCTTTGGGTATGACAACTTTTAATTTTGAAATTTTCTTGAAATTTTTTTGGGAAGGAAAGGAAGTTGGATTAAGGGGTATCACAGGGAAATCGGGAAAGACATGGCGACCTTACCTAATTGGAAGACACTTCAAGGTAAAAATAGATCATGATAGTCTTAAATACTTTTAAGAACAAATATTATCATCAAAATAACACCAAAAATGGGTCACAAATATGTTGGATTATGACTTTGAAATCATCTACAAAAAAGGGAAGTAAAATTTTGTTGCACATGCACTCTCAAGAAAGGATGAGGATGTGGAAGCATTGTTTTGTGCCATTTCTATTATCCAATGAGATTGGATAAACGAAGCAAGGGATGAATGGAAGAATGACGAAGAAGTGTGGCCACTCATTCAAAAGTTTCAAAAAATCCCAGTTCAAATAATATTCTCAGAACTTGACGAGGAAGGAAAAATCATATTGGAACTTGAAGCAGTCACAAAAACAAGAAATAGAAATCTACAAAATCGATCAATTTAAGAGTATCTCATCAAGTGGAAGAACTTACCCATTGAAGATTCCACATGGGAGGATGAGAATTTTATACAAAAGCATCCAAAACTACTCAAGCATTGAGGACAACAATTTTTGAAGGAGAGGGGGGGCATGTTAAGGTCCCTAAACTAAACTAGTGTAATCCCCCTATTGTTTATTAAGTACAACCCCCTTATTGTATATTGTGCCCTTATAGTCCCCATGTTGTTATTATTGTGCCCCATAGAAACCCACCATTGTTATTTTTGTGCCCCTACAATATTACTGTGATGTAGGCTTTGATTGTATTGGGACCCCTTTGACTCCTATATATAGAAAGGAGGTCTTGTCATTTGTATCATCCAACAAATGTTCATTTGTGTAATGTAAAGGAGGTTTCCCCTTCGAATAGGCTAATTTTGAAGTAATTTATCTATATTTTCTTCTATTTTGTGAGTTGGTTGCATAACATCATTAACTAGTGTGATATGGATCTTGTCACTCAATTAGCTTAGTAAATTTGAGTTAGAGGGCTTGGAGTTTAGTTGTGCATATGTGATTGCCACATTTTAGCAATCCATTTCAATTATTTTCAATTGTATTCAGTTATCTGACCTCTAATCACTAGATTCATTTGAAGATCAGTTGTGCAGTGGGACAGTAGTCTAACTTAGAGAAATTTTAGTTAACTAATAAATAAACATAAAATAACTAGTGCATGCAGAAAATTCAAGTTCCTTAGCTGAGGTGGAGATGGAAAGGCAATGTAACAAGAATTTGTAAACATGTTCTAGTGTACAGGTTTTGCATGCAATCAGATGATGAATCCTTGGGAATTTCACAATCAATTGGAGGAAAATTTCTAAAAAATAAGGGCTAATCTCCTTAGGATTTGCGCAAGGAAATAGAAGACTAGGTGAGCTAATATTTGGCTAAGTGTTGACTAGATTTGTTCATTGAGCATAAAGAATAGTTATCCTTTTGTAGGTTGAGCTCAGAGCTGGAGATAACAATTGTAATAGATTCTCTATTCATCTGATTATTGCAAAGAGGCTTGAGGCATTTTTCCTAGTTGGGTTCCCCTAGAAATAACTATGTATTTGTGGTTTTTCTTATTGCATGTATATGTATGTTTTTCTAAATTGTGAATTTCATTCTACAAATCAATAGATTAGAATTGTGTCCCTTCATTTTAGATTAAATATCTTGAGATATTGCAATTCTATCAAATTTCTACAACATTTTCAATTTATTCTTGGATTTCGAAGACTTGGACTTTTTTAATGGACCACGCTTGATGTTCAATAATATAGAATTCAACATTTCTAAAAAATATAGGATTTAAATCGCCAGGATTGCAATGTTGCATGGAAGCTTGGAATTGTGTTACCAGTGTAGGCTTTTCAATTTTAAGGCTTGACTTTGAGCAATTGATTGTGCCACATCCGAAGTCTAGAGTCAAGGACTTTTGTTCCTAGGGAATCAACTTGAAGCAATTTTTTCTTATTGTAGGTTATCTTTGTGGTTTTTTCATATGTTTATTATGCTCTGTTTTTTATATTTCTAGGCACAAATTCGGGGAGGCTTGATTTCTCTATGTCTTTTTCACTTCAAATTTAATTTTTATAGCCTCGAAGGTGATTACTTGACATACATAGTGGTACTAGATATTTTGGATGAAATATTGAAGTAACCAGAAAATTGATGATAGAAATTATTGTCCAGAAAATTTTACTACATATCAATTAAGTTGTTTTATAGTCCATCAAACCTATAAACTCCAAGTGGACAGTGAAATCATAAAAATAGATCAATTCAAATTGAAAGTGCACAGTACAATGTTGTGGCTGCTTCCTGATAGTAGTATGTTGGTAGTTCAAGTGTGGAGCATTATAAAATGCTTCCATTTTTTCTAAGTATTTAGTTCATACTGTCATTTATTAACATTTGAAAGAAGAAAAATGGTGAATTAATCCTATAAGAGACATTCAAAATGTGACATTGTTACTCTACACTGTTTCCTATGGTATCTAGTATAATTGCCTAAAATATCAGCCCTTGAATATATTGGGTTTATCATTCCAACTCGGAGGATGATCCTCTTATGTTTTCTTCTAAGTTTTTAGAATGATTGATTGTTATATTGCATCAAGACAACAACATTTCAAGTGATGGATTTCAAGAACAAATCTTTGAGGCACAATTTTCCTTACCCTCTTCTACATATACCTCTATTTTTATTTTCGTTAGAGATATAACCTCCTAAAAAATTAACCTCTCCGCCCCATTGAACATTTGGCCTTGCGGAAACTTAATAAAATATTTTCTATTCTATTCTTCCTAGTGAATATTTAATATTTGTAGAATTGATTGTGCATTATGATCAAAAACTTTTGCAATGCCATAGGAAATGTTCAGTTTATCTTGTACAATTCTTTGTCATTGACTGTGGTAGATTTAATATAGAAAAGGTCTTAAAATTACTATTTTATAAGTTACCAAAAATGAATTAGTTAGAAATGTTTGAAAATTTTAGAAAACAATGCATATAATAATGCATATTTATAGGACACACACACACACACATGTAGAGAGAGAGAGAGAGAGAGAGATAGAGTAGGTTCCCCTTACATTCCTAAAATCCATCACCCATGTTAGACCATATAATATAAACCAATCATGATCTGTCTAGATTCACATAATGTAATCCTTGTGCGTCTGCATGTCTCCTACCCTTCTAACCTCGCAATACTTGGGGGAGTTGGATGGGCCTTGTAGGCTTGCAAAGAATGCGCACTATAGGCTAAAAATTTGAAGGACGTGAAGATTAGCAAAGTAAAAATGACTAAACTTTTTTTGGAATAAAAGTCTACGTGGTTTTAACAATTAAATTTATTAGATAAACTCTTGTTCGAAGGTCACCAAGTGCATCCATCATTACAAATCATATTCAAAATAGATCAACAACTTCCAAATGAAGTTGTCATCACACATTTATTCAAAATTTTATTACTTTCTTCACCGATTTGTCCATACCATGTCAAACTCAAATATAGAAAGTAATAACCAAAATTTAATCTTTGGGAGGTATGAACTTCTCTCATTTTATAAACAAAATGGCTAATATTACATAATTAAATGTCAAGATGGAAACATTATTGATGGAGTCCAACAAGAAATGGAATGAAATATTTAAAATGAGAGACGAGGATAGAGTAAAAATGGAAGAAGTCACTAATTCACTCAAAGAAGTGATTATCTTTTTAAAAAGTCAAGGCATCACATGAAAAAAGGATAGTAATAAGATGCAAATAAATATACTTACCACGAGTCACTTCCCACTATTATTTATTTAGGAGTAAGATTGCAATTGTGTAGACAACTCAATTTATTAGTTCCTTCCAAAGCTAGACTATAGGATTTGATTTTCCTATTAACTATTGTTAATTTAGCATTGACCAATGCAAGTTATATTGTTTTATATAATTTTTTCTAGAGCATAATTTGTAACTTGAGTGTCATGCACCAAATTTCATTGCAACACTTGTTTTAAATGAATTGTTAATTTTACATTCATTACATTTACATAAAATCAAAATTTAACCATAATCAAAAGTTAACCTCTTCCTATTTGGTGTTCCCTTCCCCTGCTTTGGAGATATGCTAGTTATATCCACACCTACATGTTGGGTTAACTTAAAAGGAAATGGCATAAGGTAGGTGAGAAATGTGTGAGAAATATGCACTTTAGATAGTTATATCATTAAATTATATGTTAGAGACATGTGGCATTATGCAAGGACATGTAAAATAAAGTGAAGAGTGGCTATGAGAGGCATCCCAATTGTTGGACAATTGAGATTCTAATGGGTAGAGAAATTTCCATATTTTTCCAAATCCTAAGCATGTACCTTACTTTCTTTATTGTGGGGATTCACATTATCTCTTTTAGAGAATCAGAATCATTCGGTGAAGGAGGTTTTCCTTCACTTCATATATTTTATATTGAATACTTCTTCATTATAATCTTTATAGGTGGAGGGATCCAGGGGAAGAAAATTTCCCTTTGGATAAGGTAGGGTGACATTTGGTTGGGAAGAAATCTAACACATTGAACTTTGTTGGCAAAGAGGGAGTTTGACACAAAACTTTGAATCAGGATCTTAAAGTAAGAAGAGCTTGTTCAAATTTCAAAACTCATAAAACTCTTTCCTTGATTTTATTTATGTACAAAATATTTTATATGAAGCATTCTCATAATTGAACATTTGTTTTCTTATTCATAAAATATTTGAAACCCTTGAATAAAAGCACCATCTAAACCTAGTCAAGGACGATTTAAATTGTAATAGAGAGTCCAAATTCTTAATACACACATACATAGATTCGCGTTCATTTTTCATTTTCAAAATTTACAAGTGTAAAGGTGATGATGGCCTAGAGTGGCCTCAAGCATGAGTATTAGTATTTATAGGTATTTATAACTTTCCTTGAGGCAAGGCGTATGAATCCAAGAATTCTCATTGATAGCAAACGTGGATAAGGTTCTTTAAGTAGATTTAAATATGATACTCAATAAATAATTAAATAATGATTGGAGATATCATTACTACTTTGGAGACAATATTGAATGATGATAGTTAATCCTATTAGTATTTGGCACACTTTTTAAAGGTTGAAATTGTGAATTTAGTTTATGTAGTGCCATAAGGGCATTACAAGATGTAATTTTTTAGGCTTTGACCCTATAAATTAAAGGTAACCTTTGTATATCTTAGTATGAATTCTCTTGTTTGTATCCTTCTTGGAAAAAATTACAGTAATGACTATAAAGTGGTGCAAAGGTGGATTTCAATATCAAAACCAAATAGATAAAGAAATAAAAAGGATTAACTATACCAATATGGTTCATTTCTATGATTTGTTTGTTGCATAGTGATTCATAGTATTATATGGGTTCCTAAAGTGAGTAATTGGAGAGTTATGTGTCCTCCTTGTTATTCCCCAGTGGGTAACTACTTTAGAGGCACTCTCATAAGTGTGTTATGTTGTTGATTACATGAGCTCTCTTTCTCATATTCTCTAGAATTAGTTCTTTAAGTTTCTCCTTCATATATATGATTTTGCAGCCTAGCTCCATTATGATATATTAAAGCTCCTTCCTCACTCTTCAAATCATATATGTACTTATGGATGGTACATTATGGTTTCAGTAAGCCCTATTTGATATTCCATGCATTGGTTTCATACTTGGAAGTGGTGTTATAACGTTAAGTGAACCATGAAATTAGTAAACACTAAATAAGATGTGATGGAATTTCATAACATTTCTTTTCATCTATTTACCTTGTTTCACCATGGAGGACATAATTTCCCTTTAGAAGTTTTATCATCTCTCTAGTCAATTTGCACTACTAGGAAGCTAGTTGAGATGGATCCTCCCACATCCTAATCATGCTTAACACTTTCCATTTCTCCTTTTCATTCCATTGGCATCTATAAAAATATTATACCCCTTCATGTTTGACTTGGAAAATATAAAAACAAATGTCTAAATGATAAAGCCTAAGTTGTTGAATTGAGGCTTCTGTGATCCATATCAAGTTTACGAGAAATTTTTCGGCGTAAATCACATGATATTTCATTGGTCGACGCGTTTCGAACCAACCAATGTGGTTCATCGTCAGGAAAAGTTGAAGAATCAAATCAAGCTTTGCATGTTAAATTGTCAGAGCAGAACCTCCAACAACTATAATTCTTGACCAAGCAACGGCTGTATTGACCAACAACTAAATTTGACAGGGGATCAGTTAGCAAGA
>APFE030705843.1:0-38351 GCA_000404065.3 Pinus taeda
TATGGATCATGTCTATGGATTGCAGGTTGCTGTTTATGGATAATTGATCAAGTTGGGAAAAATAGATGGACTTCTATTTTTAGATCACAGCGGGGTGACTGCTCAGTCTAAATATAGAACAGTCAAATATTATTAGCTCATAATAATATTTAGACTATAAACTTTGTCTTATTCTCTTGGAGCACTTCAGGATGAGCTACGTATGTGGTACATGCCGATCCCAGAAGGAAATACGTGGTTACCTATGGGATGACTAATATTTGCATGCGGGACTTCAGTTAGAACTCAAGTGAGTTGAGTTTAGTGGACTGGAGGTGCAGTTGATGGAGTTGTGTTCAGTTTAGCTTTGTTAAACTGGTTGTATTTAGTCTAACTGGCAAACAGACTAGAGATGAGTTGGGTGAATTAGTTATTAATTAATTCACAAGTTATTAACTCATAATACAACTAATGAATACATCAGTTAACTCAGTTGCATGTCAGTGCATGTTCAGTTCAACGGACAGGTGTTAGAGGATCAGATTGCTATCAGTTGTGACTATAGTTGTGCATGATGATTTGCACAATCAATGGGATTGAGTAATGCCAATGAGGATTGCGTGGTTCAACCAAGGAAATACGAGTTTGCTTCATTCATTCATCAGTATTCTCATGCAGGATTGCACAGTGGAGGCAGGCAAGCAGTGGAAGAGATTTGGAGATCAGATCTGAGCTGTATTGTGTGTAACAAAGGTGGAGATACTTGTGAGAAGTATTATGCTTTGTAATGTTACATGACTCAATCATTAATATACAGATAGTTGGGGTTTTTAGCGAGATGCTTTCCCCGGGATACATACTGTGTTAATGTGTGAATGCTCTTTATGTTTTATTGTTATTGATGCTGCTATATTGATGATCAACGTAGAGGAGCTTATGTATTGTGTATGTTTTCCGCAATAGTACATGATCAGGATAATCTCCATTGAATATGTGTTAAATTATTCAAAATTTTTACAAATTTTTTATTGATTTCTGCGTAAAGTGGAAAATACTCAGTAAAATGCTCATCATTACAAATTAGACAAGGGTAACAAGGATTATGCTTCTCGTGAGGAGACTCATTCTTTTTCTTATCTTGTGGAGGGATTTCCTATTTATTCTTACCTTTACCCTTTTTCTTACTTCCATATTGCTGAGATTTTCCTTTCATAGATTGAATGACATTAACCTTGGAAGTACTCATTGGAGCAGGATTAGAGGGGCTTTGATTGGTCACAGTTGGAGTATATTTCAAATTAGTTTGATTAGAATACTTTCTCAAAAGTTGCTGACCGATGGAACCAATCACGCCATCAACAATGTGTGATTCGTTCAAGGGAGTAGGTGGAATAGTATGTTAAGGTCGCAGAGCATTGGGTATATTTTCATAGAGGGTGCCAGATTGGGTGTAAATCAAATCTAGATATTGAGCACTATCAATGACTTGCTCTTCAGTAAAAACTCCACCTTTGGAAACATCCTCAATTATAGTAGACAAGAGGGATTTAACAAACCACTCTACCAATAATTGATCAAGAATATATGTTTTGACCATACGACTTCTATGCCTTCACTAATGTATATGATAAAAAATATGAGTAGAGTTAGATTGTTTTAAGGAAGTTGAAGGGTCAGTTCGAGTTTCATAACAAATAGGAAATTGAAAATGGGTTAGGAGCGTGGTTTCCAAGGAATTGAAGTTGTTATATGAAGCTTTGGGTAATTAAACATACCACTAAGTTGTCGAAACGATAAGAGTTCAATAGAAAAGTTGTAAATGAATGGAGCCATCATTTCATGAGTTCAATGAACACCAAAAATGATAAGTCATGGCGTGACTGGATAGATCTTCTCTAGGATTTCCATTAAATTGAAGAATGTCACTTAACAATTTTGTAGGAATAGTTGACCACCAAGGACAATGACAAATTAGATCATTCATTAGCTAGGATAAATCCGGTAACTCAAACATTGCAATGAATGGTAATTGTCTATTAAAGTTTGTCTGAGGAGGTTGACCTTAAGGATAAAGGTTAATCGATGGTGAAAGGTATCCTTGGTACGATGAAATGGGTTGAGCTATGGGAATTTGTATTCCACCAAGATAAAGTGATAGGGTTGAAACAATTGACTTTGAATCTATTGGCCTTGATAAGGAATTTCTGGTATAGTTGGTTGGCTAACATGCATTTGCGAAATGCCTTGGAATGGTTGACCAAAGGGAATTTTCATCATTCCAATATTATGCTAACTAGTTAGCACCTATGATATGATTTGAACATGTTGGTTAACTTGCATATGTGGAAAAGTAAGACCAAGCATGTTATATGGAGTTTGTAATGCACCTTGAATAGGATGAGTAGACAAAATTTGAGAAATTCCCCTTACCATTTGAGTAGTTTGTATTTGGGATACATCTTAAGCAAGTTGACTCACTTGAGGTGTAACTTGGGAAAGTTGAGTTGTGGATTGGAAAGATTGGCAAGTAGGAACCTGAGGTGTAGCCAAAATAGGTTGAGAGGTTGGCATTTGATTTAAAACCAAAACTAGGTTGAATAGGAAATGTAGGATTCTAAGGACTAGCAACCATTCCTGGAAACGGAGCACCCATAGGAAGAGGACTCAAATAGGGTGGAGCATGAACTTGTAGTAGTTTTTCATCATATGGGAACATTCTAGCAATAGGTTTCCCACCTACTGGAGGATAATTAGTGTATGGAAGCCATTGTCCCCCAGCAGGAGGGTACCCAATATAGAACAAACTAGATTGTTGCAGGTGTACCAACCCACTAAGAAACACACCATATTGTTGTTCCAAATGAGACTGGGTTACAATATATTGGGTAGGTTGTGAGGAGATCAATAAGGAGGGAATATATGGTATTCTAGATGAAGATTATAAAGGATAATTGCATGGACTAGTCGTTGCACCAAAAAAGGTTCTAGACAATGACTAATAGCTAGGTGGCACTGATGGACCACCATATAAATGAGTTTATGGGGAAGTGACAAATCTAATAGATGTTGCAACTTTGGTTGATTCAGTCATGATAACAAACATGAATTGAGAGACCATTGTTGACTCAATCATGGTTAGACTTCTTGAAGGAATTTGCTAAGGAAATTTCAAAGGTGAATTAAATAAGAGTTCAATGTAAATGAGCTTGTGTTTGAATATTATAGGTAAAGATGGAAACATTTTGGTACAAAGGAGGAAAATCTTGTCATTATGGTATGCAAATAGGAGTTTGAGGGATAGGATAATCCTCTTCATTAATATCCTCTATGCTCAAAATACCATGTGGGAGTTGCTTTCTGTCAGGACCCAAACACATAGGTTGTGGTTGAGACAAAGGCAGAGAAAGAGAAGAAGAAGTTCTTGAAGTGGTTGGTTATTTTTTGTTCCTCGGGTTGTATAACCTCAGCTTGTAAAGTGTCCGAATCTAAAAATTTAGGTTCAGTAACTTTAGGTTCTAATATTTCAAAGGCTTGAGTTTCAACTAATTCAGAGTAACCAATTGGTAAAGATGTAATTTTGGGTTTGGTACTAATGGGAATTGAGGATTCTGATTGATTAACTTCATATGTGGTTACGGAAGGGGTAGCTTCTAACACACCAAGTTTTTTTTTTCATTTTCTTATTCCTATGATGACCAAGTGTTTCCTATGGAGGTAAAGGAGGTAATATTTTCATTCTATGCCAATGATGGGGGTGTTCAGGGTGTTCTTCCATGATGGATTGATTAATTTTAGAAGCTAAAAATGCAAATAAAAGAAAAAGGGGTAACTAGTCAAAAAGGTTGACCAAGTCACTATGAACTGCAATATATCATTGTTGGTACGTGCACACAATATTCCCGAATTTTGTATTCGATGCATCTTAATTAACAATGCAGCTGACTCGGTTATCTATGGCAGGATACAAAATTAATGGGGACTTTCAAAATATATCCAGAGGTAAATGGAAGTGTAATCCATAGTATTATTGTCTAATGCATCTGGTACGATAGGAAGTATTCTGATATACTTTTCATATGTGGAGCACCATCTGATATGCTCGAGGGTACATGGAGAACAATCCTATATACTTACGTACGTGGAATACCAACTACCTACAAAATTTAACGCAAACAAGTAATGACAGCTCCTATGTTTAATGACACTAGAACACATCTTCTAACATAGACCACTATGTGTGTCATTAATGTTCCAAATGTTCCTTAAGTTAATTGAATAAATTTTAAAATTGATCTTCAATTAAGTTTAAATTTCAAGTCACGAAATGAATTCACCTAAACTTCCTATGATGCGAGTAGCATGATAAAAAGAAATATTTTTCTTTGAATGAAGATGAATCTATGGGATGGAATAAATAAACAATGATGTAATAAATAAAGAGATTCCTAACTAGATCTTTCAATTTCACTATTCCAATTCAATTCAAATCCCTAAATGCAATGCAAGAAATGATTTTTTATTATTATTTTCTTTTACTTTCAATTTTCAAATGCAATGAAAACTGAAATACAGTTAAATCATTGATCAAAAGAACTTAGACATATTGGAACTATAATATGAAAATTATTTTTATTAAACCAACAATCAAGCTAAGTGTTCACAAACCCTAATTGACAAGAAGAAAGAAAAAACAAGCAAACTCTCATCAAAAGGAACTTAGACATATTGGAACTATAATATGAAAATTATTTTTATTAAACCAACAATCAAGCTAAGTGTTCACAAACCCTAATTGACAAGAAGAAAGAAAAAACAAGCAAACTCTCATCAAAAGGAAATCACACTTAAATGTAAGCAGACTAATGGCGTTACTGAGACAATGATTAGTTCATAAACTTAGGAAAAAACATTGTATCATAATACAACTCAGAGCAAGGCATATAAATGAAATTTTTTCATTCTATAGCGACCATCAGAGGCTATGTATGGAAACTAGTACAAGTCATCGCACTTACAGAGAGAGACAAGTGTGTTGGGTCCATGGAAAATTTTAGGGGCTAATATTCGCAGGTGGGCTAATTTTCCATGCTTTTTCCAAAAAAAAAGATTCGCTAGTTTCCATTTTTCTAAAAGTGATTTGCCCTAATTTTAGAATATAAAATTATGTTACTTTAAATATCACCAAAATTTTCTATATAATAATATAAAAGAATTATAAATCCAAATGTTTTTATAAAAGTATGATCAAGCATTTTACATTTTTCATATTAGGGGCTATAAAATTTGCCAAGATATATAAACTTTAATTTAAACTCCAATCCTTAAAATTTTCCCTCGTTGGGTCACTCTCTCTCAAACTAGAAAGTGTGTTGGGGCTGATTTTGTTCAAAAGACAAACCTTAAACCCCACCAAGCTCAGAATAATATTTTCCTAAGATTGATTACTATCTAAAAAATTCAAAATGAATTGATTTCAAAGGTCTAAAATATTAGACAAAGGAAACCACTAAAGGAACATCTCATTCCCCAGTATGGTCGCCAAGTTGTTTGATGGATAATTCTCTTCTGTGGACAGAAGTGAACTCCCTAGATGTAGCGGCTTGATCTAGAAACAACAGAGACACAAGGAATCATTATTTCCTTAGAGAAATTATAGCATGGAAGAAAGACTTACCTAAATCCAATGCAATCTCTCCTCTTCTCCCTGCTTGTAAACATTAGCTCCAATTCCAATTGCGATAAATAGAACTGAAAAATAACTAAAACAAGCAAGAGAAATATAACATACAAATAGAATGTACTAACATATCTAAACAATGAGTCAATAAGGCATTTTAATACACATGCATCAATGAGACATAAGTATAGAAAAACAAAGTACTTTTTGTATTAATGAATGTAGGAGAGACTACAACCCTTTACCAATCTTGACCTTGTAGATGTCTCAGAACTTCCTTGTCCTTATTTTTTCACAAAGAAATCCTTCAATCACAACTAAAGTGCATGTATGGATAATGGATCCTTAGGCACAAAGAAGAAACATGAGGACATAACTGAGAGTCTCTAAAAGCCAACCTTGACTCCATGGGAGGCAATGAATTTATAAGGTAAACAGGGTGGTTTGGCATTTACCATCTAGGACTTAGATCCACATATGAGGGAGGATAAGCTCTAGGGATAAGAGATAAGACCTCAACTACAAGCATTCAATATCTTGATCTAATAGTAAATAGATAAAACCACTCAGGAAGTTTCTGGAATGAGAATATTAAAAAAATTTATTTTTACCGAATTCTAGAGGACATCGCACTTGCAATAAGGGAAACATGCACTAGTCAGTGGAGTTTCTTAGTATACAACCTGCAATAGTGTAGGATTATCAAAGGGAAAGTGTGATGGGTCTAAAAATTATGTTTTTATGTGTAACCCAGAATTCTTAGGCTTTTTGGAGAGAGGATGCTCTAGGCTTTGCAGGGGATGAAAGAAAAGTGTTAAAGGATGGTGATTGATCCAATTTTTAGGCTATGTGACAAAATGACTTGTAACAAATAAGTTGGAAAATTTCATGCACATCAAGATCTTTGGTCCTAATAGAAATAAAATATGAGTAGAAAATTCTCATAGATAGATTCAGGTATACATATTCAATACTATCAGAGATGGGTTGGAAGCTTGTGCCTTTGTGGTTTTGAGCTTGTACATATTTTTACCGAGATGTATTTCTACACAAAATGTTGGGCTTGTTAAGATAACTATGGGTGTTTTTTTATTGCAAAGAATCCTAGAAAATATTGTTATTTGGCTAACACATCATAGATTCTTAATATTCTTGCTTTTAGCATCAATGATTTAAAATTGGTTGGTTAAATGTTTTAGTTTGCGATTTTATTTGAAGAATGTTACAAACTGATGCTTTGACACTTTCATGTATGTTGTAAGGGAACCATCGTAGTGCTTTTCATTGTGTACCATTGCATAAAACAATGTTGCTTCACTATTACATAATATATTATCATTTTAGGCTTATGACATTCAATATTAAAAGATGTACAAAAGTTACATAGTCCGAAGAAAGTTAGTTTGAGAGTGAGGCATCATGATCTGTAATCATAATGATGACTTGGTAAAGAAACATTTTAGTTATCCTTGGATTCAAGGATCAACTGTTGTCTTATGTTTGTGAGAACTTGAACATGTTTTCAAGAATACAAAGATTGTAGCATGAAGAATAGTCTTTATTTATAACCTTCT
Source organism: Pinus taeda (assembly GCA_000404065.3). Taxonomy (NCBI): domain Eukaryota; kingdom Viridiplantae; phylum Streptophyta; class Pinopsida; order Pinales; family Pinaceae; genus Pinus; species Pinus taeda. Next base: position 7,231 of record APFE030705843.1, read on the forward strand.
CTATTTTGGTTTACCTACCTAGGAAACTCCCTATTTTTTCACCTCACTTGAATTTTAGCTATTACATGATGTTCTTATTGCATACACAATTTTTTTTTGTAGCTTCCCTCATTTCTATTCCCCACACACAATTCATGGAAGCATTATGCAACACGTGTAAATAGCCCAATTTTCCTTTAGAAGGCCTTATGGAATGATCAAGTATAAAGACTTTCCAAATGCATTTCACCAGTAATAATATTGGAATATAGTTATGCAATGATATCCACTTAAGGGGTCTTCCAGGGGATTAATTTTTATTATGATTCTTCATTGTTTCTATACTAAGTTACCTCTACTAAAGTTAACCACCATAGTAACTATCTCTTCCCTCATCACTAATAAAAAATAAAGAGTAATCATCATTTTGACAATCTATAGTAGGTGGTCCCAAATTTTCACCCACTGTAATTAGAACTCCATTTATGGAATGTAATCTCATCAATCTAGATGAAAAAAGTGTGGTCTACAAGCTAACGGAGAGATGTTATGGGAAATGGCTAAAACTTCCTCATCTAGATGGATCTAATTGAGTGCCCCAAATCAGATTTTATATATATAATATATATATATATATATATATATGTATATGTATATGTATATGTATATGTATTGTATATGTATATGTATATGTATATGTATATGTATATGTATATGTATATGTATATCTATATGTATGTATGTATGTATGTATGTATGTACATATACATACATACATACATACATACATACATATACATACATACATACTGTTATCACCAAAATAGGACCCTGATAGGCTGCTGATCAGACTATCTCAGTGTAACTATTTCAAACCAATCTTTTAGCTAAGGCTTAGCCTCCTTAGCCTGAGAGGGCTCTCTCAAAGGGTTAATGATATTGATTAAAGATATGAATAGATGACTAACTCTATGGTTTGTGATTTTATATGTTTATAGATTGGAAGATGGAGACTTGCTACCATTGGGCTATGGATTCAGTGATAGAGATAAGGATAACAAATAGCTCTTCTTATAAAATTAAGGCTTGTATATACTTCAATGAAAGAGTGGCACATTCAAGAAAGTCTCAATAACTTGAAGTTCATAGGAGTCAGAGCATGTGGGCATGAATTCTGAGTAATGATACACCAAGGTATTCAAAAGGAAAGAATTTAAAGTGATAGATAAGAGTTTAATACCTAAAGGAAGTCAGAGCATGAGTAACCATGAATTCTGAGTAATAAGTATTAAAACATTGAAGAAAAACATCCAAAGATAGGACCCAAGAACTCAATTCACCATAGTTTAACACTCAAAGGAAGTCAAAGCATGTTCCTCCATGAATTATGAGTAATAATCATTAATACTATGGAAGTAAAGCATATCAAAGATAAAATGTGAAGCTCACTGAACTACACTAAGAATCTCAGCTTCAGAAAAGTCCAATTGCTCTTGTATATATCAATCTCTGCATAACATTTACAAAAGTAGTCTTTTTCTCTAACATTTTCCAACCCCTAATACATTAGTTATTCTCCCATATATAGAGTTCATGTAGATTCCTTCCTCCAGCATGAGGGGAATTCGAATTCCTCCTAATTTGACACCTATTGACACTTAAAACTAACTATTTAATACAAAGGACAACTAACTAGGAGTCTTAGAGACCTAATACAACTAGGAGTGTAACTCCTTATTATGATTACAACAACCTTATTCCAACATTTAAAGCATTATTTGAAACCTAAAACTCCATGAAGTCGAATTTGATGGTGCTCATAACCTTCCAACTAGCCCTTGATGACTCATCCTTTTGCTATTCCTAGAAACTAGGAGACTGTCCCTTCCTCTGTTCTGGCAGAAAAATAGGCCTTGGGACAGAGCTCATAACTTCTCATAAAAAATGTATTTTAAAAAACTCAAGGAGAATTTTGTGAACCAATCCATGCTGAACCAAAACCTCTCTTGGTTTTTTGAAACATCTTTCCTACCGCCCAGAATGAGTCTTTGAAAAACAGGTGTAAAAATATGCTTGTGAAAAACTGCACTTACAGCAGTTTCGTAGCGCAAGTTTGATCATTCATTTCTCCAAAATAATAATGGATTTGAAGAAAGTGGAAGAGGTTTTTTTACTTAATAATCTTAGGAATGAAAACCTCTTTCACTTTTCTGAGATGAGTTTTTAACTGCTTGGTAATCCCCTTGGAAGTCGATTGCTCTTTTCATAACATAAAACTTTGGAGTTCATAAAAGTCTTTCCTTTCCTTGTTTTTCCTTTGCTTGATGTTTATACCTTATAAGTAATCCCTTTAAGCTGCCCATCCTCAAAAATATATCCTTTTGTCTTACAAAAATTGTCCATCAAATCACAATATGCAGCTACAGCAGTTTTGTAGCGCGCTACGAAACTGCTATGTATTTTCAAAACACAGCTTTAAGACCAAAATTTAATTTTTTGAGCCTCTTTGTATTGAAATGTCCTTTTCAATTTCCCTGAAGCTATTCAAAACTGAAATGGAGATGCATCATTCTTAAAAAAACTTGCAACAAGGTAAATCATCAAAATTTGGTACATGACCTTACTTGCTATGTGATTTTCCTTAGCTAAGGAAATCCTTTCTGCTGGCTTAGTTGTATCTTCAAATCCTCAATTTGCCTCTTCATAATTTTGATGTTGGGTTTGCGCCTATTATTAATCCATCTGATGTATCTTTCCTTGCTTAACTTAGGAATTGCCTCGCTTGAATTTGATGAAGATTTCTGATCTCTGATCACCATGGGCTTGTTTGCTCAAACTAAGAATTGTATCAAATTTCTATTGCATGAACACGACCAAGATCAACATGAGTATGTCTAGGATTAATTAACTTTTACCTACCCTTTTTCCTTTGAAATCTTTTCAAGTGATAACACATACATACATACATACATATATAAGTTATATATATACAATATACATAATGTATGTATGTAGGTATGTAGTCCAATATATACATACATACATACATACATCATATATATTATATATATTAATATATATATATATATATAATAATATATATATATATAATATATATAATAATATATAATATATATATATATATATAATATATATAATAATAAATATATATTCCATACATACATACATGTCGACTATTCAATACAATCCAACCGACAAGGAGATTGACTCCAATGTGTTGGATAACTGACTACAAGAAGTAAAATATATGATGCATATATGTCGGATTTTGGCCCCCTTTGTAATAGTGTCCTCATCTCTATCACCTTCACCCTAATACTATAATATCTACTTCAGCTACTCATACCTTTCATCATGTTGCCGTATATGCAAGATCGACTCATGCAAATCTATCCCATAAGAGCTCACCACTGAAATCTGGTTCACCTACACTCTCCTACTGAGAGTGTCTACAACCCTATTCTCCTTGCCCTTGATGTACCTGATGTAAAAGTCATACTCTAAGAGTAGCTAACCATCTCAATCTCCTAGGATTCATATTAGGTTGGTCAAACACAGGGAAAATTTTAGGGGCTAATATTTGCAAGTGGGCTAATTTTCCATGCTTTTTCCAAAACAATATTCACCAATTTCCATTTTTTTCTAAAATGATTAGCCCAATATTTATAGTACACCATTATTTTACCTTAAAAATTACCAAAATATTATATCAATTAATATAAAATCATTGCAAATCTAAATATTTCTACAAAAATATCACGAAAAAATTTACAATTTGCATATTAGAGACTAGTAAGATTCACCAGGGTTTCTAAACTTTAAGATAAACTTCAATCCTTAAAATTTTCCTTGGTCAAACAAGTTCCTCAGTCCACTATGATCACTCATTAGAAAAAACCTCTTGCCAAGGAGATAATGTCTCCACATCTTCAATGCATGAATGATAGCTTCCAACTGAAGATCATGAGTCACATAGTTTTGTCCTTGCTCATTCAACTTCCTTGATTCATAACAAACAACCTATCCTTATTGCATTAGGACCCTGCCTAGTCCTTCCTTGAAAGCATTTGTACAAACCATAAACTCCTTATCAAGATCCATAATCTTCAAAACTAGAGCATTTGTAAGTAAAGGCTTCAATTGCTCAAAACTAACTGCACACTCCTTAGTCCATTCATACTTCTTTCCCTTTCTTTGCAAAGATGTGATAGGATATCTGTTGGCTTAGTGGGTCCTGACACAAGTTCATTGTTAATTGCGCCAAACAAAACCCTACACTACTGGCCCTTTTAGCATCAACCCATGTAGCGTAGGATGAAGTCTCACCTGAAGTAGTATGGGGGGATGCTGGAACCAAGTTTCTGCATCCAGAGATCATTACGATGTCTTCTATTGCCCTAGATTTTCCTTTGCGCATATATATAAGCCCCTAATGCTTAGTACCGCAAATTCCTTTAAATGGCCTCAAGACCTTCGCAAAGGTCTATGATAGGTCTTTGTGCACCCTTAACAGATGAATCAGCCACTTACGCACACCATAGAATAACCCTAGATCTGAGTTCACGTAGATCTACTTAAGTGGTTAATAAACATAACATAATGTATTATAATCTTCACATAAATACTTAACATGCATTGCGGACCATTAATAAGACTTATCTAATAGAGTCACGCATTAATACATCATTATTTCATAAAGACATTATTCCATCACAACATTTATCGCAAACATAAATAACAGAAGTAAATAGATAAACACAAGAATTTCTTCAACAGTCTTCTTTATTGATCTTCAATATGAGGTTATAGAATCAAAACTGTCTCCATGCACTCAGCTGTAGAGCCTTTTTCCCTTTATCTACTCATTGCTTTCTTGCCCTTTTCTCTCAGACGTATACATAAGCATGTCGTAGACTCTCTTAAGACACACCTATTTATAGTTTTTTTACATACAATCCCATGGTTTGCAGATCATAGGTGGATCTCAAAACCGACTCAAATTTACATAACCAAAGGGTTAAAACACCTTTTGACTTCTAACTATCTACGTACTCCCCATCCACAAATTTCGGAGACTTTACATCTTTTTACCAAAATTTACATCAAAACTTGGGTTTTTAACCCCAAAATTGACCCAGGGGACCACATCCCAACAGGCCACCAACACAATGGCCATGACTTGTCCTTGAGTCACTCAGCTGGCATGGTGATCTTGCCACAAAGATCCCCCAGCTCCACCTGCACAACTACAACCTCAACAGTGCTCTGTGTAGCTGCTTGCTTAACCTCTTCTATGAGTTGCTCTGTAGCTGGTCCTTCTGCGACCAAATTCATCTTTTGTTGTGTTTTCTGCAAGCCCGTCAGATTCTCCCAAATGTTGGTTGATACTTGGTAAGCTTCTTCTAACCAAGGTCCCAACCTGTCCTTAAGCACGACCTCCTTTTTCTGAGCTGCTTTTACTTGTGCCAAGAGTTTCTTCCCCTCCTGCAACTTGGTGAGGTGTTGAGTTGTAGCAATTGAGCGCGTCGTCACCCTGACCTTGTCGTACTCCTTTTAGAGTTTGTGAATCTCTATATTCAAGATCTTTAGGTTTGGATCTTCCTGCAGAGTCGTTACCAACTCCATCGCCTATTCAAACCAGTCCCTATAATCAACGACTGCGGCCTCCAAAGTGGCCATCCCTTCCTTGATGGCGAATTTGCATTGCTCCCTAACCTCGGGCAGAGTCGTAGGCTATAATTTGAGTTGCAAATCTGTGGTCTTCATATTGAGTTTGAATTGAACTTGCCCAACTTCCACCTTTGCCTCACGCACTCCTGCAGCTAATTTCTGGATCTTGGCTTCCAACTGTGCGTCCTCGGGGATGTGCAACTCTGACACTATTCTACACGCCTCTGCTACCACGGCCTCCAGCCTGGAACTCTGTGTCTGGATAGTATCTTTCTCCCTCAAAGTCTACATTTTCTCGCTGAACATCTTTTCATTTTTCACCTGATATTCATTTATCAAATTGAGAGGGCACTGCTCCCGAGCTCTCAATTCCTCCATTACCCCTGCCTACAGCACATGAAGAAGCTCATTGGAGAGCGTTGCAATGTTTAATATGATGTTCTTAAGGGTATTTAAGATGATTTTGTCATCGGCCAACTTTGCACGTAGGGACCCTTCTGGTAGAGCAACTATTCGAAGGTCAAATGTCCTTACCAATTTTGTAGCATGACTCGTCCTTGGTGCCAAGCTCACTTGTACGATGCTCGCTTGACTTGCGCCCACCTATATCATGTTCACCTAGATCTGTAGCTCGTGCAAATACTTTTGGATGCTCCCCAACATCTGCATGTACTGTTGCTTGAACAGCTACAACAATTCTGTGGTAGTGTCCCATATTTTGTTGCCAATCTCGTTGAGATCGCCCTCCGTTAAGACCATGGGATCACTCCGCGCCTTATTTGACTTTTTATTTTTGTGGGACCCTCCCACTACTCATGTTCACACTTCCTTAGCCGAAATGGGGTTCTCTACCCCTCATCTCTGCCACCATCCTGTTCAGATTGTTCTTCCTCCTCTGTTGCGGGCGAAGGGGACTTATTGCTTCTCTATGATTGACGTTGCTCTTGTTTGGCCTACTCCTTATCGATGCGCTCCTTCTCCATCCGAGCCTTTTCTGCTGCTTTCTTCGTTAGTTGTGCAGCCAACTTCTGCAAACCCTGGTTTGCTGCATCCTTCCTTTTCTTTTCAGCCGAGCTGCTCGTGCCCTTACTAGTTCCGGCGTCCAAATCTGACGGGGCACACCACTCTGCTGTCCAATGCTTGATTACCTCATGTATGTCATGATTTGTAACCATGGTAAATCAAACCATTTCTGCTGTGGATTCTTACGTGCTTGAATGTAGATGTAGTGGAAGTCAACTTTAAATGTGGCATATGCTGACAAATGCTTGTACAAGGTCGAGGACAACCTTGGCCACTGATTGATGGCCATGTAGAGAGTCATTTCCATTAGGACCCAAAAGATCTTTGTTTCTGTGACCCGCACCGGGTCCTTTGTGGCCCAGAGGGAGTGAACTATGTGACCTTTGACAATCCTTACTTCAATGGAGGGAACTAGCTGTCCTTGGACAACTCCCATGTGATCAACACAATGGAGAGAAACAACCATGCATAATGGAATGGCTTGGTCTCATCTTGGACCTCGCGACAATTCACAAGGAATTCACTACATATGTACCTTAACTAGTTAAAATGCACACCCTTTGTGCATTGTGTAGCTAACGATACCACAGGCATCGAAACTTTGGCCGCGCGACACTTTGTCATTACCTTTCCTGCCAGGATTTGTGTGGTAATCTGCACCGCGGGATTGTTGATAAATGTGATTGAATACCTGCGTGATGTTTTCACAAGTGAAAACTCCTTCATCTTGTCTGCCAAATATTTTTCTCCTACCTTTCTGCCAAACTCCTTGGCTGGATTCAAGCCCTCATGTGGTAGGTGTGTGATTCATGGATGTGCATGTCAGTGATGGGTATAGGCCCTCCTAGCCATAAGCACCCATTGTGGACTAGAGTAATCAACTGACGCACACAGGTCATGTTGATAATGGTGCGGTGATAGTGGGGCACCCACAATAGGTTCAACAACTCGAAAATCTCCACTTCGCAGATCCATTCCACTGCTTCTAGCTCGGTGACACTTGAGTCCAAGTAGTAGACATGCTTCATATAATTTTCTATTGCGAGATGAGGGAACCGTTCATGGTATACTATGTCCTAATGTTCCATCTTCAGCAGGGGATCCGCGCAAGGCGTGGACCTTCAAAGGGGATCTGCTCCAGCAGCAGGGGCGTAGAGATGACAAACTTATCTGAGTCCAGGTCCTTGGTGACCTTTGTTTTCCCTTTCTGTGGAGGGATATAGTCTAACAACTTTGAAATAGGTTCCATTCCCTCAGTGTCGATGTCCTCAATGCCTTGTCCTTCCTCGACTTCTAGATCGACAACCCTCTCGGGCTGCTTGTCCTTATTCTGCTTTTGAGTTGCATAATGTTTCTTGGGTGACTCGCGCACCAACACTAGCTTCTTTTGTTTATCATTCTTCGGCTTCTGGGTTTCTCAAACAGGTGTAGGCTTTGGCCTAGATGACCTCGGTTCCTTGGGCATAGGAGTTGGAGGTTCCATACTTACTACCTCTAGAGCAACTCCTTCAGACGAGATATCTCCCCCATTGCTCATAGTCAGTAGAGCTTGGACCTAACATGGTGTCAAAGATAAACTTCTAGTTCAACTTTGGTAAATTGGAAAATGCAAGGCTCATGACCAAATCCTCAAAGAATGAGCAGTTCATGAGCAACAAACAACTCAGCTCAAAAACTCTAAGTGTGCAAAGTGTTCTCTGTTGGACTGGCATGCATAATTTATAGGGGTCTTTGAATTCAAATCCTACTGTTCCCCCAAAAATTTGATCATTAATGCTGTTTTGGCGACATATCTTGAGAGATTTTAGCCTTAAATGCCACTATCCTACTCCTTTTAACCATCTTATGGATGTCAAATCGTGAACAGTGACTCTAATGGTCACTTTCCTGTTATGTTGCATGAAACCTCCCTCCATAGCGTAGCTCCCTTCACATAGCTTCTTATACTGTAACTTCACCATTTTCCATGCAACCTACCTGCTGCAAAGTCCTCCCAGCCTGGCAACATAGTTTATAGTCCTGAACTCCCTTACAACTTCCTGGAGTAACAATATTGTCTTGCTGTCATATAGTCATTGATTCGGATCCCTTGTATATGGCTTCAATCGACTGCCATTCACCCTTCCTGGAAAAGTTTCTCCATTCAGCTTCACGAGCTGAACTGCACCTCCATCTGTAATCTTTTTCATAACATATGGCCCAAGCCAGTGCATCTGAAATTTCCTTGGAAACTTAGTGAACTTGCTATCATACAACAATACCAAATCATTTACCTTGAATGTGTGCATCTTGATGTGTTGATCATGCCATGATTTTTCACATTCCTTATGTTCTTACTGATGGAATCCAGCAAAGAATCTGTCTTCTTCAAGCTCCATCAGTTGCGTGAGCCATTCTTCCAAGGCTTCGCGATATTCCATACCTGTGAAAGCTGCAATGCGTAGACTAGGAGCGATATATTCCATAGGCATCACAACTTCGATGCCATAGATCAATCTAAAAGGGGTCTATCCTATCAATTTTTTACAAGTAGTCTTGTACACCCATAGTACTGTAGGTACACACACATCCCAATCATTCTGTTGTGCATTACAAATCTTCGTCAGCACGTTCTCCAAAATCTTATTAGAGGCCTCAACTGTTCCATTAGCCTGAGGATGATACGATGTTCTCTTCTGATGATAAACCTAGAAATCATCAGTCAACAAGCTGATCATTTAATTTAGGAAGTGCATACCCCGATCACTCATCAACACTTTGGGGCAACCAAATATGGTTAACACATATTCAAACAAGAACTTCACTGCTGTAGCCCCTATACAATCCTTCATCGGTTGTGCATCTGCCCATCTGGTTAGATACTCCATCGCGGTGATGATATAGTGAGCACCTGTCTTATTTCCTGGGGGCTGAATTGGCCCAACGAAAGCAATTTCCCATTTTTCAAATGGCTGCAACGATACTTGAGGATTCAGTGGCAACTCATCCCTCCATGATGGTCTACCCGTTTGTTGACATGCATCACATGCCTTACAATATGCTTTAGAATATTTATGCAGCGTAGGCCACAATAAGCCTGTGCGCAAAATATTCTACACTGTCGTCTTTCCTGCATAATGTCCTCCCGCAGCTCCTCCATGAGCTTCAGTGAGGATGCTACTTCGTTCAAAATTTGGCACATACCATTGTAATATCTCGTTTGCACCCATCTTATACAAATGTCATGCAATCAATAAGAAATCTGTCGCGCGCACTACTAGTTCCTTCTTCTTCTAACTCATATACCCCTCCGGTGTCATTCCTATAGTCAAAAAGTGAATAATATATCCAAAGTGGTTATATGCTACATGCACCGTGAAGAGCTGCACATAAGGAAACCCTTCCTCCAAATTAGTAGGCTCCTCTCCTGTCTCGATCCGCGACAGATGCTCATGTCCTACATTCAACCTACCTGGCTTCGTAATCAGCTCAAAGTCATGCTCCTATAATAGAAGCAACCATCGACAGATCTTCCCCCCCCCAACACAGGCTTATTGACCTGGTATTTCAAGGCAGAATTATCTGTGTACATTTTGAAATGTCCACCCAACAAGTAGTGCCTAAACTTTTGAAGCGCGTATACCATAGGCAATCCTTCATGCTCTATCATTGAATAATTCTTTTTGGCCTTTGATAATTTCCTGCTTGCAAAGGCTATAGGGTGGTCCAACTCTCCTTCATCGACATGTGTTAGCACTGCTCTCAATGCAATGCATGAGGCATCGACATGTACATGGAGCTCCTTTTTCCAATCTGGAAAGACCAAGATCATCATAGTTACCGTCTTCTCCTTCAATACATCCAAATTGCACTAACATTCTTCATCCCAACAGAATGTAGCATCCTTCTTCAGCAGTTTCTCCATGGGTGTGGTAATATAAGCATAAGCCTTGATGAAATTTTTGTAATATCTTGTATGCCCAAGCATTGTGCGCAGCTGTTTGACACTTCTTGGGGCCTCCAAATATACTATAACCGTGATCTTGGCAGGTTCCACCATTAACCCTTGCTTGCACACCACATGTCCCAGCAGGATCCCAAAGGGGACATAGAATATACACTTCTTCAGGTTCAACGTGATCTGGTATCTGCGGCACATATCCAGTATCAGGCATAGACTTGCTACATGGCACTTCACTAAGGCGAACACCTTCTAGTCATCAAAATACACCTCTAAGAACTTATGGATGAACTCCTTAAACACTGCTATAACTGCACAAGAGAATATCGCGGGCACATTCTTGAGTCCAAATGGCATGACAATATACTGAAAACAACCGCATTCAGACGCAAAGTTTGTTTTGCTCCTATCCTCTGGCACGATCTTAATCTGATGGTACCCCGAGAATCCATCAGTGAACGAGTAGGCCTTCTGCCCTCCAAAGTTGTCCAATACCTCATCAGTAACGATGTCGGAAAATGATCATGGATGTAGGAATCATTAAGCTTCCTTAGATCTATGAAAATCCTTATTTCTTCCTTCTGTTTCTTCTCTTGAACCACCATCGAGCTTACCCAATTAGATTCTTCCACTGGTTTGATGATTCCTACTTCTAGCATCTTATCCAACTCCAAGCGGACCTTTTCCATTTATTTGGGAGTAAGGCGATACGACCTCTGCTTAATGGGCTTCGCATCTGGTTTCAAAATGATTTTCATCACACCTAAGTCACCTATGATTTGTTTTAGGTCTGAAAATTTGGTAGGAAAAATATCCTGGTATTCGCGGAGTAACTCAACAACTTTATCCACTGTGGCATCATCCCAGTAGTCCTCGATCTTCACAAATTTTGGTTCTGCTCCAGTACCAATGTTTACTTGCTTGGTTTTCAATCGCACGGTGATGTCCTGGTTTTCTAGATGTGGACCTTTGACCTCACGATGGCCTTCTACCTATGGAATATTGATATTTCTTGGATCTTCATCCTCCCCTTCAATTGTCACATTATTGCATTCCAACGCATGGTGGAACTGGGTCCTCCAATCCGGTGAATCAACTCCATAGGATCCTGCAGAATTCTGAAGATCACTGCCTTAATCTCTTGCAAAGCTTCATCAATGCATTCAAACCCATCTTCAAAACTGAAGGTCATTAATAATCCTTCCTTAAATATATTCCACTTTGCGGTGATATGGCAAAGCTCCATTTCTAGATACCAATTCATAGGAATTGTATCCAAAGTATGATAGAATAAGTGCGCCCACTTCGGCTATGGCTCCATTCCATAAAATTTAGTCCACTTTGCTAAATTATCGTGTGGATCATTTGTCCCACCATATTTCTCAATAAGTTGAATTTTTCGACTACCGAATTGCAACCTCATCATCCTCTTATAATATCACCATCCATCAAAGCTGTTTTTGTGTGTACCCCACCATCGTGTAGCACGCAATGTCAAATCTAACACTTGGAAGCGGTGATCTTTAGGGACCCCTCATTCAAACAAATCAAAAAACTTATCTATGTCAGTTAATCCATCATAATAGGGTAAACTTCTTACCTCCAATGACACACAACGTAGCGATTTAGTCAACGTGTTGCAGCGCAACGTAGATACTTCATGCAACCTATTCTGCCAATGTTCTAGTTCTTCATCTGAATCTGATGCACAGGAAATTTCCCGGTCCCATGCAATCCTTCCATCAGATTTTTGGTTAATCAAGTCTTAATCTTGTGCAGTTATTTTGTAGATCGGATCCAAATCATCATCACTCTCTTTGTAGTCAAGGACTAGTTCGATATAACGTGGCCCTTCTACAAGGTCCAACAGTACTACAACTCAAAGCGATTTCCTCTCGAACGACATTGTTATTTTCTTCAAGTTGATGACTCCATTGATATCGATGGCCTAGTCAATTTCAAGGAGCATGGGGTATGGATTGTTGTCGTCCACAATTTCTATTACTTCAAAATCAGCAAGCACACTCTCACCTTCTATATCCACTGTTACTCCATGTAGTCATCCCATGGGGATGATCTTCTACTGGTTCTCCATCTCAGCTAGATTAGAGACCACTACAACGCAGGTACCCCGGTTCTCTCCCATGTTTGTTTAGGAAAAATGTTCGCATCGGACCCCAGATCCAAAATAACCTGGTCCATCTCATAATCTCCTATATGTCCTGTGAGCCTCATCTCGCACCCTGTTCTTGCCTTATGTTTTCCAAATTTTCTTATTACACGGTGTCCATCAAGAGCATTTTCTTTACGAGCACATTTGTTTATCAATTCCAGTAGGCCTTTCACGGACTTGCTATCACATAGAATTTTCATGTAGGTTTCCAAGAACGTTGTGAGTATAGAGGGGTCAACCTCTGTAGGTGTGCTGGTTTCTAGTACTTTGCTCTAGCTTGTTGAGGTAGATGACTTAGTGAAGCTTTTCTTGGCTTCCATAAATGTTTCCTTCGCGCACACTAGATCAAAATCACTTCCTCTCCGGGGCCTTGCAAACCCATCCATATTCTTTAGGCTATTTTCCCTTGTCATCCCCAATTGTTATTCCACTTCTCAACATGATATTCACATTCCGATCTTCCTTGCGGGGCTCGGCCCTCATCATTTGTAAGTTCTGTGTAGGTTGTTGAGGTTGTGCCTTCTTCTCCTGCATCTTAGCTATCAATATAGGGCATTCTTCTATAGTGTGGTCAAACTGGTTGCAGTATTGATAGGATGGATGTGTCTGATTCTGACACTCCCACACGTAGTGTCTTGAAGTCCCATAGTTATAGCAAATAACTTGACCGCGACCTATACCAGGTCCTCCTCCTCCTCAGCCCCATCCCCTTCCTTAATAAATTCCACGTGCTCCTCTTGCACCCTAATCTGGAGGCTGAGTTTTTGCTTGCATTTGGTAGGTAGGCATCCGTTCCATCATCAATTCATAGCTACGATAGTGGCACTCATTGTGGCCCACTGATTTGCAGAAATCGTAGAACAACTGTTGTGGTGTATGAATGAAATTTTGCAGCAAATGACAATTATTTATTATGTGTTTTCCAGCCACCTCAAAAATAGTGCACCATAGCATGGGCCCCACACTCAGTCCTATTGGAGCTTCCTGCCTCATGGGAACTAGTCCCCCTCCAGTAATATAATTTGCGAAGATATGGAAATGGTCTTTATCATGCCCCTGGCTCTTAAACTTGAGGCACCAGACTTCCATGCACACCTCTGGCCTAGCCTCCTTCTCTTTTTTCAAGATCTGCAATTCCAAACAGAGGTTCTGCAACTGCAAGTGAATCTGTTAGACTCCCAAGGTCGCATCCTGAGTAGGTGTCTCATGAAATCTCATCACAATTTCCAAATATTTCACCTGAGTTCCTATCTTCTGCTATGACAAAGCAATCCTCAGGTGGCGTAGAAGTGAGGCTATAAACCAGTTGTGTTGTTGACAATCAGTGAGCTACATATTAGCTTTGCGGATCACACATTTCAGCCTTTGATCTAACTCCCAAGGTGCCTCACTAGCCCTCATCGTGATTCCCTTAAATCTAACAACTAACTACGAGTCAGACTTAGGCATACTAAACTCCTTGTATAAAGCATACTTAGTATCTACTAGCATTGCTATAGGATGATCAACATAGTACTTAATATACCATGTCAGCGTGCAATCCTGCAAAGTAGTAACTAAGTGTGCCTTCTTTATGTTTTCATTAGTGATCTATTGCATGGTCCATACAAAATTCGCAACAAACCAGAACTGATCTATATCTTCTCTCCCTATACCCTTGAAAATCAACAACTTTATTGAGTTCAACATGTTGAACGACAGTGGTGGTGGTGACGGTGTGGGCGAATGTGTATGCTCTGGAGGTGAGGGTGGAAGTGGAGTGGATGGATGATGTATCCATGGAAAACTCTATCTGATAAGCTGGACTACACTCTGTGGTGAGGCTTGTGCCATTCCCTCGTCGTTGCTCGTAGGAGGTCCAATCAATGGGCTATATTCAGGGCCTGCTTCCTCTCGACTTCTGAAGATCCGTCCACTTTGCGTAGATCTGAACATCAAGGCAATAACATAACCCGTTTTTTACACAAGAGCATCTTAATCCAGGTATTCAAAGATCTCATATACTTACCTCAGGGTCCCTTGAAGAAGTGTCACTCTACTTCACTGTAGCTAATTAAGGTATCAACCATGAAATCTGTAACAAATCCTCCTATAATTCGATCGAGCGAGTGGTCAACAACATGTGTGATCTTGTCTTCAAAAGCTTCCAACCTTCGCACTAGCTCTGAATTCCACACTATTGGACCACCAATCCTCTAGCTTCCTTGGCCATCTTCCAACTTATCTATCCAATCATATAGTTCGATTGAGAAGGTGCAGAAGAAAATTTCATGTATTTCTATGTACAAATATATGTCGAACCATTGTTCCTTCGACAGGCACAGATTCCTATTCTCTTGCTTCGCGAATTCATGAATCTTCCTATCCAAACAAAACCCTACACTACTAGCCCTTTCGACATCAACCCATGTAGCACAAGCTAAAGTCTTACCCGAAGCAATATGGGGGGATGTTGGAACCAAGTTTCCACATCCAGAGATCAGTGCGATGTCTTATATTTCCCTAGATCTACCTTCACCTAGATCTATAAGCCCTTAGGGCTCGGTACTGCAACTTCCTTTAAATGGCCTCAGGACCTTAGCGAAGGTCTATTATAGGTCTTTGTACACCCTTAACAGACGAATCAACCCCTTATGCATGCCATAGAATAACCATAGATCTGGGTTCATACAGATCTACATAAGTGCTTAATAAACTTACTTGAATGTATTAGAATCTTCGCGTAAATACTTAACATGCATTGTAGACCATTAATAAGACTTATCCAATAGAGTTGTGCATCAATACATCATTATTTCATAAAGACATTATTCCATCACAACATTTATTGCAAACATAAATAACAGAAGTAAACAGATAAACACATAAATTTCTTCAACAATATTCTTTATTGATTTTTAATATGAGGTTACAGACTCAAAACTTCCCCGTGCACTTAGTTGCAGGGGTTCGCGCACTCAACTATGGACTCTACTCTAGACTTCCATGCACTCAGCTGTAAAGCCTTTTCCCCTCTATCTACTTAGTGCTTTCTTTCCCTTTTCTCTCAGATGTAGACATAAGCATACCATAGAATCTCTTAAGACACACAATGCAACACCTCGCCAAGTTGCAGGAGGGCAAGCAACTGCTTGCACAGGTAGAAGCAACTTAGAAAAAGGAGGTCATGCTTAAGGCCAGGTTGGGACCTTGGTTAAAAGAAGCTTACCAAGTATCAACCAAAACTCAGGAGAATTTAACGAGCTTGCAGCAAACACAACAAAAGATGAAGCTAGCCGCGGAAGGACTAGCTACAAAGAAGCTCGTAGAACAGCTTAAGTAGGTAGCTATGCAGAGTGTTGCTGAGGTTGTAGTTGTGCAGTTGGAGCTAGGGGATCTGCATAGAAAGATCTCCATGTCATCCAAATGACTTGAGGGCAAGTCACAACCTTTGTGTTGGGGACCTATTGGGATGCAGTCCCCTGGGTCGGTTTTGGGGTTAAAAACCCAAGTTTTGATGTAAATTTTGGTAAAAAGATGGAAAGTCTCTGCAATTTATGGATGCGGAGTGTGTAGATAGTTAGAAGTTAAAGGGGTTTTAACCCCTTGGTTATGTAAATTCGAGTCAAATTTGAGATCCACCCATGGTCCGTGGACCATGGGATTGTATGTAAAAAGCTATAAATAGGTGTGTCTTAAAAGAGTCTAGGGCATGCTTATGTCTACATATAAGAGAAAAGGGCAAGAAAGTTGCGAGTAGATAGAGGGGAAAAGGCTCCACAACTGAGTGCATGGAGGCCTAGAGTAGAGTCTACAACTGAGTGCATGGACCCCTACAGCTGAGTGCCCAGGGAAGTTTTGAGTCTGTAACCTCGTATTGAAGATCAATAAAGAAGACTGTTGAAGAAATTCTTGTGTTTATCTGTTTACTTCTGTTATTTATGTTTGCGATAAATGTTGTTTTTGGAATAATGTATTTATGATATAATGATGTATTGATGCGCGAATCTATTGGATAAGTCTTATTAACAGTCTGCAATGCATGTTAAGTATTTACACGAAGATTCTAATACATTCTGTTATGTTTATTAAGCACTTAAGTAGATCTGCATGAACTCAGATATAGGGTTATTCTATGGTGTGCGTAATTGATTGATTCATCTGTTAAGGGTCCTAAAAGAACTATCATAGACCTTCAGGAAGGTCTCGAGGTTGTTTAAAGGAAGTTTCAGTACCGAGCCTAGGGGCTTATAGATCTCTATGAAGGCATATCTAGGGCAATAGAAGACATCACACTAATCTCTAGATGCAGAAACTTGGTTCCACCATCCCCCCATACTACTTTGGGTGAGACTTTAGCCTCTGCTACGTGGGTTAATGCCGAAAGGGCTAGTAGTGTAGGGTTTTGTTTAGCACAATTAAATCTGAACCTGGGTCAGGACCCACTAAGCCAACAATATCCAATCTTAGAGAAGTTCTTAATGAACCACCTATAATAACCCGCTAGTCCCATAAATGATCTGACCTCATCCATATTCGTAGGAGTTGGCCACTCGATGATAACTTTAGTCTATTTCAAGTCCACTTATATCCCTTCCTTTGAAACAACATGTCCTAAGTAATGAATCTGAGATTGAGAGAAATTGCACTTGTTGATCTTGACCTACAACTAATGCTCTCTCAACAATCCTAACACCACTTCCACGTGCTTTGCATGCTCCTCCTCATTCTTTGAATATACCAATATATCATCAAAAAATACTATCACAAACTTGTACAAATAAGTAAGCAACATGTTGTTCATCAAACACATGAAGGTGGCTAGAGAAATCATAAGACCAAAAGGAACAACCACAAATTCATAATTCCCATGCCTCATACAGAATGTGGCCTTGTAGATTTATTCTTCTTTGATGTGCACATGATGATATCCTAATCTCAAATTAATCTTTGAAAACACTGCAACTCCTTTTAGATGATCAAACAAGTCATCAATCCATGAAAATGGATACAGGTAAAAGCATGGATTTGGGTTAAACGTTTTGGCAAGGGAGGGCGGGTTTAGGTGAAAGAAAGAGGGCTTAATCGAGCATTTTAAGTGCTTGATCGAGCCATTTTTAAGCACTCAATTGAGCTCCTTGAGCTCTAAAAAATAGCTCGAGTGAGGGCTTAAAACAAATCCATTATTTAGGGTTTAAAAGAAACACTTGATATAGCTTTAGGGATTGATCGATATCCAATGCTCAATTGAGAATTAAGACTCGATTGAGCTCTAATGCTTGATCAAGATTTAAGGCTTGATTGAGCATTAGAGCTCAATCGAGCCCTTATTTTCTATTACAATGCGCGACAATGGGATAAACAATAGCTCGATTGAGGCCCTGATTAACCATGTAGATGGATTAATTGAGTGTTTAGGAAACCCTCGATTGAGTGATTTGAATTTAAAATTCAAGTGCTAAATCGAGCATTTTAAGCACTCCATCAAGCTTTTGAGGTCCTAAAAACCACCATTTTAGCACTGCTTCTGCAAATTTTTTTGCAACACCATTTTGCACCCTAGTAGACTTAGAGAAAAATTTGTCCTTAGGTGGCAGATTTTATCATATTAGATTCATGAAGGAATCCTCTATCCAATGGCATATGGGTTTGACATTTTCGAATTCATATGATATTTTTCATATAATTTCTTTTAAACATAATGCTTGAAATTTTTTTGTGCAATTTTAAAGAGGCTAATAAAAGATCAATAACATGAAATATACACAATGAAAATTTTTCAAAAAATACCATTATCGTTGTTTACAAGTCCTATCCAAAAGGGTACTCTTGGTTTTTCAATTTGTTTAAATAGTTAAAAAAAAACCTTGTGCGAACACACGTGTCTGCAAAATGCAATTGAAATATTACTTATCCAACTTCAAAAAATAGTAAAAATATAATTTGCATATATATAATATATATATATATATATATATTATATATATATATTTTAAATTTGAAAAACGCAGTTCTCTTCGTGTAGATTATGCTCACATATATACCTTTTTTTAAATTACACATTTTAGACTAATTTATACTATGTGAACACACATATACCTCTTAAGATATGCAAAAAATTGCAAGGACAAGTATTCAATTTAATGGAAAATTGAGAGATTATACGACACTAATTTTTTTTACAAAAAATATTACTAGGATAACATCATAATTCTTTACATATTGTAATTTTACTCCGAATCAAAATTCACAAAGCTTATATGAATTTTGAAGGCTTCAATTGCATAAAAGAGGAATAATTTCAAATTTCATCACCACATTTGGCCCAAAAGTGTAACCCATCTTCATGCATTCACTCATACCTATTCTTGATAGTCACTTTGTTCAATTTCCTGTAATGCACAATTTGAGAGCACTATCCTTCTTCTTTACAAGTAACATTAGTGCACCCCAATATGACACACTTGACCTAATTTACCCCTTGTCAACCATTTATTTAACCTACAACATCGATTCCACCAACTGTGGAGTACTCATCCTATAAGGTGCCTTAGATGTTGGTGATGCTCCTGGCATCAAATCAATAGAAAATTCCACCTCTCTATGAGGAGGAAACTCTAGAATCTATATAAGAAACACATCCTGAAACTGCTACAAAACATGATACCTCCTTGGGACTTCATCATCCTCATCCTCTTTCTCCTTGTCACTAGAAATATGAACTACAAATAATAGACATCCCTTCTTGTGACTGCACTTTGCTTGCAAATTTGTAACCATTCTCACTAATGTAGGTTTCTTCCTTCCCTACAAGACTCTCCTATCCCCATAATCATCCAGACACTCAATAGCCTTGTCATAGAAGTCTACCTTGGTACAATGAATGATGCCAATCCATTCCCAAAATCATTCTATATGATCCCAAAGGAAGCACACTTAGATGTGTTGACGTAGGCATACCATTAAGCTCAAATGTACAAGATATCACCCAATGATGAACTCTTCTTTTGGTTCCTATTGTGGATTGCACGAACTAAGATTCTGCACACACTTCTTTACTCAATCAACATTGATCCACCAGGTCGATACTAATATAGCTATAATTAGATATAGGATCAATAAAAATAGAAATAGATTTATCACACAGCTTACCTTCCATCTCGATAATAGATTCCTAATGATTTTTCTACCTATTATCCACCGCTACAAATGCAACGGACATTATGACCAGCATATCCAACTGTCTGTGCCTCCTGAGCACTATATATTTGAGGCCTTCCACCATAATGTGATGGGAACTCACTCTTGTGATGCTCTCCACCACAGGTCCAACACCTCTAAGGCTTTCTACCACCACCCTTATTCTAGTGCTTAGATTGAGACCCATGTCCTCTCTCAATTGCATTGAAATTCTTATAAGGTGCTGCATTTTCCTTGTCACCTACATCCTTAGGTATTCCTTGCTTCTAAGCCCACTTCCCTTTAGCCTTCTCATTTCCTTTCCAATTTTGCTTGAACTCAGGCTTGCGCTTAGACTCCTCATAAAAATACTTTAGCTTCCTGATAAATTCTTCCAATGACTGAGGCTCATCATACTCCTTCTAATCGTTAAATGCTAAAGGGATTCCACTGATGAACCTTTGGACAGTTGTCTTCTCATCCTCGAGGTAGTCTTCATCTATCATAGAACCCATATTGAGGTCATAGAATTCCTTGGGCTTTGCATCATAATATCTCTAAAATAAGTACTTCTTCCTAAAGAGTCTTTTAAACTCATGCTAACTCAAATCCTCTTCCCTGATGCCTCTAACACACTTAACATCTTTCCACCATATATATTATTTTCCCTTGATACTGAGATAGATATCTTAGATTTCATGTTCTCTGAATAATCATGAAATATGAATAACTTCTTCATCCCAAGCATCCATGCTTCTGCATATTTTGATTTCTAACCTTCCCCTATTAAAAGTAGGAGGACTGGATTTCCTAAACTCATATGGAAAGTACCCCCTCTCACTCCTCCTATAAGGATGTTGTCGTTAATGACGATGATGTCTCTCAGAACCAGAGCTATAATAAAATCCATCAGTGCTAGGCTGCCTATTAGATGTATCTAAAGATATTCCACCTATGAATGTATCATCTATGTCCATCATGTGTCTTCTCTAAGACCTTATACCAACCATATGACCCATTGGTCTTCTGCTCCTGTCTATCTCCATAATTGTTCCTCAGTTGCCCCTGTTTCTGCAAATCTAAAAGGATTTGAAGAATCACTGCATTGACCTATACTTTATTTTCCTAAGCCCTTGCAAGTTTTTCATGTGCCTCAATCAACCTGTTATTATCTGCCTTGCAACTTCGAATCTCTACCCTCATACTCCTTAGTCTATTTGCTAGATCAGGAGAATAATCTTCTACTTACTACTCAAATGGCTTTTCCCATTCCACTGATTTCACATCAAGCCTGTAAGGGAAGTCATGTGAACTATAGTCCACTACTCTTCTCTTCATCTTTGATCTTCTATTTCTTGTAAATATACCATGTTAGATAAACCAAATAGAAGACATAATCAAAATCATACATCAATGTATCTCATCGTAGGGTTTCACATCTGCATAGTTTCGTCCGAATTAGTACGGTACAATATCACAAACATATCAATTCATATATGAATATCATAACCATAACCATAAAAATGCATGCATATAAAATACACCAAAAACTCACATGCATACATAATAATGACATTTACCCCAAGGTTTAGTGTTGCAACCTTGGTCTGATATCACTCTGTAACCACCCCATCCCACATTTACCTGCTTGTACAATCTCTCTAGGGTAAACATGTGCTAAGTGCTACTATGACATGACCTAACCTCCAAGTTAAAGTTATGGAAGTGGGGCCTACAAACTGGAACACATACTGCCACCCCTCAGGGACATTGGATCGCTCAACAACATGACAACCACACCTAGTGATCAATCCCTGAGACAAAACTCTTTTTTACAATCTTGACACCCTAACTACACCCATAACACACTATGCATGTGGTTGGGAGGCTACAACCACACCCAGAATCCTTCATGCATGTGGTTAGGACTGATATCTCCTTGTTTTGTGCATGCATTTGTGATATTTGGGCAACTTTTTTAGGGATGGCCTCCATGACATTGCCCAAAAATTTCCAGAGTCAAGTCTCAGGTGATAACAAGTATAAACAACAAATACTCAAGAAATATCTTGACCAATACATGCCTAATACATGATACACGTTTTTTCAAACAAGTAGTAAACATAGAAGCTATGGGTCATGAATGCATATCTGATCATAAAATTTTGCACTTCATTAGAGAATTATCAAGAAGGTTCAATTCCCTCTGAAGGTAGTTGCAACAACACTTGTTAGACTAAGCATTCATCAACCATTCAATCACTTATCAAATCATGAACAAGGTCCATAGCAATATAACATCATATAACCATGCATATAACCAACATATAATCGATGACTAACCAACCATAAGATCAACATAATAACCTGTACAAGTGCTCATCAATCACAATAAGAAAATATCTTATATTAACATATGCAAAATCTAACGAAGTCAGGGACTTCCACATACCATTTGACCATAGATTGGGTTAAACCAAATCTATCTTTCAACCAATCACCCTGAGGCCATATTCCAAGCATGAACCTAAGATCATATGGGTTAAACTAAAATAGAACCAACTAGGGCTTCCAGAGGCCAAACCACCTCAACCATTTGCCATAGTGATTTCACCTAAACTGGTCTAGAAATCACTGAAATCAAAACAATCTTGGATGCCTCTGACTTCCTTCACTATCTCCAAAGGATTTTTCTTGTCTCCACCCATTCATCAAGAATTTGAGGAGAAATCACATATCCATCCTTCACCCTTGGGAATTTTTCTGAGACCACTTCAACCCGGATCCAAGTTTACCGACCATCTAATGCTTAATCAAAGAGAGAACCCACTACATTATGGCTATCTAGGAAATGGAAAGGAAAGACTGAAACTACTGTCAATCTATGCAAATCCCATGCCAATTGCAACAAAATAACCAAAGAACCACATGCAATTATAATGCATCCAAATCTCAGCAAGGAAATCATACATGCAACTTGTTACCTAAAATGAACTCCAATGTAGTTGTTGATCCAACCTTCTTTTCCATTGTCCTCCAACTCCTTTCCTTTTATTTTCTTTCTTCCCTCCAAGTCCAAGTGAATGTTGATATGCTCCAAGAATGCTCTAAGTGTTCAAGAGTGTAAGAGTATGGAAGAAGAGAGCCAAAACTAAACTGACAAAAAAATGTGAAGTGTTTCTTTGATGCCTTTTTGTCATTGATGGCTAGTCTCTCTCTCTTTTTATTTTTATTTTTTCCTTTTTCTCCATTTTCCTCTAATTTCTCTCTAATTTCCCTTGCATGCATATTTGTGTATCTTCATCCCCCTTTTCTCCTATTTTCCTTTATTTCTCATAATAAAATGTAAATTATTGCCTCTTTTCCTTTTCCAATGCCTTTTCCAATTTCAAGAACCAATTTCAATAATCATTAATAAGCCATAAGTGATGCCCACTATAATGTCTGCCCACCATTTAGCTTGGAATATGTGTCCCATGACCTTGGTCTTATTTTATTTACATGGAAAATTAACCAGGCACTATTACATCTCTACTTTGGAATGATTGTAATTCCCTTGTTCCTTCTATAGTATTACAATACCAAGGAATGGTTTTATTCACATTGCTTCAACATTCTAGAAGAACCAATGCTTAGGCCTAGTAGATTCATGAACTTCATGTCCTAAATGGGATTTGCATCAATTGACCAACTCTAGTGATGATTTGAGTTGATCTACATCATGACTCATTAGGTACGTACTAAGTACTCACTTCACATAAGCACCCACACCATCATGCTCACCCTTTCCATGTCTCATTTCAAAATAGCTCCAAGCATGTTGAATTTTTTTCTTCTTGTGTAGTTACCTCAACCAATAAACGTTGTGTGCTGACTTGAACTTCCATGCACAACCATCTCACCATATCCAATTCTTTCTAAACTATATGCCACTTTTTTGAATGGTTCATAAATAAGTTCAAAGCATTGTTGCACAAAAAATGTGTCATGCTCATGATCATCGCCGATGTAAAAGTGATACTCCTTAATCACATCATATGACTCATCAGTGCTATCCCTTCCATCAACATTCAATTATGCATGTCTTTACAAAGCATGCACAAATATGGACACTTGTTCTAGGTGATAGTATGCACTCTAGATCTCTGCTTGAGGAGAAAATGTGTAATTCTTAGTAAATTCTACCACTGATAATATTACTCATGGCTGTAATAATTCATAATATTTCCACTTGTACATGTGTGAGTGTTTGATACATTTATAGATATGAATATGAAACACCCCCATGAATTGTGAAATAGGAATTTCATCCTCAACATAGTTGATCCTCCTAGGCACCAGAGTTGAAGAAGATGGTTGATTTCCCACAACATACTCATATCGCTTCCATGTAGTGGTGACACATGACATCCTAGTCTGGTTGGGATTAATAGGAAAGTTACTATGAAAAAACTCCAACTCACAACATTCAACGCATCTTCTCCCACCTATATATCTTTTCTAGTAAAACAACTCTTATGGCTCCCCTCTGCACAACATTGATGAAACAAAATCACACATTGTAGGAGGAGGAGGGTCACCGTGATGGTTCTTCTTGTAAAATTCTTGGAAAGTGTCATAATTAATATGAAAATCAACATGATATTGATAACAACATGTGTGACCTATTATAGTAGGCCTAATAAAAAATAGTTTCAATTTCGAAAAAATTCTTATGGATATCTTCATATGGTAATTTCATTCTATTGATGGTGTTGGAAATCCATAAACCAAGGGGTCTCCCCAATGTGAAGTTCCAATTAGGCCTCACACAATTTGGTGTAGGATCCTCATTCAGAATATTGCAATGGTTTCCATATATCTTAAACATATGCCTTGACTCCAACTATCAACAAGAGAGAGAGAGATGCAATGGCGTCTTTGAAAGCAATAAGGTGTGCTTCGTGAGTGTTAGGTTGTAAATTTGTCAAGGTTCTTCTACTGCCAAGAGGGAAGAAAAGTGAGCCTCTAAGTGAGAGGTAGTAGTACCACCCAAGAAGAGACACACATGAACTGGAAGGATTCGTCTAACATCCAATGGAGTAGTCCACAAAGGATGCAACATGTGTTACAACCAACAAACAAAGAAATAGTTATCTAATATATTGTGGAATACGCCACAAGGATGGGACAATAATAACAACCATTATAGAACATTCTCAATAAGACAAGTACTAAAATAACCAGAATAGTTCAACTATCTTAGCACGTGAGAAAGCAAACATGAAATACAAACATCCACAGAATAGTCTTACAAACATTCATAATCCATGCATGAAGAACATGATGGCATTGAAGGCTTATGTTATTAAGTAAAGTTTACAAGAGACATGTGTACAATGTACATCACTAGCTCCAGTAGTGGAGCATTGGAGCCACTCCTTGCTCCTTAGTGAAATAGCTTATCTCTCTAATGTATTGTGGGCAAGGTGAAAATTACTTTTCCCATACAATGAGGGAGTATATATAATGAAGGGTGATTATTTGACTACACTCATAATCATTTGACTTCCTATGAATTTTCAACTTACATGACTCTTTGCATTCCATGTGTGTCCTTTGGAACTCCACTTTACATTACATTTTGTATACAATATACATGATCCACAATAGTGATGTGGCATATGACCACTCATGACATGGCATGACATGACATGATTGACATGGACTGCTTGATGATGTGGTAATGTCATGCCACTACTACTGCTAAGTGTTGGATGTCCTCTTGAAGATGGTTTTCCTTCCACCTCCACATGGCTTGGTGATGAGGAATCTCCAATGATCTCAAGTCTTGAATAGTGGTTGGAAACTAGTGTCCCTTTGATTTCTCTTGATCGATCAGCTTGTAATTTCAACTAAGAGATATTCTTTGTGCATGATCCCCTCATTTTCCTTCTTCGTCATATTTTCATGACATGATAGAGTAACTATTCTTGGAATTCCCTCATAACGAGATGACATCAATTTGAAAATCCACTAGATTATGATGATGCATTTTGATACACCAAATGAGTCAGGAATAAG
Source organism: Pinus taeda (assembly GCA_000404065.3). NCBI lineage: Eukaryota > Viridiplantae > Streptophyta > Pinopsida > Pinales > Pinaceae > Pinus > Pinus taeda. Next base: position 33,258 of record APFE030705843.1, read on the forward strand.
TGAAAAGGTGGAAACAGGGACTCAGTGACTGTTCAGTGCACAGTTGTAGCTTCCAGGGGAAAATATTGAAACCTTATATTGTGTAGTGCGTAGTTCAGGCAGGTTTAAGGAACAAGGTTGCGCAGTTTCCAGAGCTAGTGGGACAAGTTGAAGGGATGGGCATTGGGAGATCTCATTGCTCAGTTTTGGGAGTCAAGGAAGATTGGATTGCTGTAGAGCTACACAATTCAAGGGTTTAGGGAATGAGCTTGAGGTTTGAGGTTGTGAAGTGCATAGTTTAAGCTGGGTTGGGGTACAAGACAACACAGTTTTGGAAGCTAGCGGGATAGGTCGAGGGAATGAGCACTGAGAGGACACACTTTGAAATTTTGGGAGAAAATGGAGGCAAGGCTATTATGGAACTACGTAGTTCAAGGACTCATGGGATGATATTGAGGCTTGTGATTGTGTAGTGGATGTCGGGCCGGGAGGAATGACTTTGCAATTTTTGAGGTGAAGGTAAGGGCTTGGGCACAAAAAATAGATAGTGTAGCAATCCTGGGAGGTAGGAACTGTGCATTTCATAGTGCCAAGCAACGAGGTCATGGACTAGACGACTAAGACTACACATTGTGTAGCTTGAGGGAGGCCTAGTGAAGCTAGGTTTCTTGGTTGGGAAGTTTTTCTGAAAATGGCTAAGTGTGGGATGAGTGAGATCAGTGTGAATGGTGATGAACTTTGACTATGATCACACGCTTAGAATATTTGATGACACAACAACATAGATCATCCGATCACATGAACAAAGAATTTCCCTCTGTGCAACATCTTTGGGAGAGACTGCATAGTTTTGGGAGACAAGGGGGCAAGCCTACTGCGAAGTTACATAGTTCAATGACTCAGGAGATGAGCTTGAGGCTTATGATTGTGCAGTGCGAAGTGGAGGCCGAGCTGGGAGAAATGGTTGCACAATTTTGGAGGTGAAGGTCGGGTCTTGGGCATAAGAATTGCATAGTGAAGTAGTCCTGGGAGGCAGGAACTACACATTTCGTAGTGCCAACCAGCAAGGTCATATCTATAGGACTGACACTCTGTAGTGTACATCCCAAGGGAGATCCGATGAAGCTAGGTTTCCAGGTTGGGAATTTTTTCTGAAAATGGCTAAGTGTTGTATCAGTGAGATTGGTGTGAACGATGATGAAATTTGACTGTGATCACACGCTTATAATATTTGATGACATGACAACATAGATCATCTGATCACATGAACAAAGAATTTCCCTTGAGGTGACATCTTTTCAACAAGTTACGACAAGTGAGACACCAAAGATGTGCTTTGTGACAACTGTGACGACACTTGTGTGATAGTGCTCAAAACATTGGAAATGAGTGCAATGAGTACTTACAAGGTTAGAACAACTCATTTGCACAAACATGACCTCTTAGAACCACCAGAATGAGCTTATACACAAGATACGACAACCAACATGCTAAAAGACAACACTTTTCCCATATTGCAAAGGGCATTAGGGGAATTTTGAGGTCTAAAATGGGCATCCTAAGGAAATTATAAAATAATAGTGGAAATAATAAAATAAGATTAGATTACATAATCAAAATTTAGAGGGAAGAAAAAAAAAAAGGAAAAAAGAAAAAACTATTTTTTCAACTCATATTCTCAATTTATCTCCCTATTGGTTTACTCAAATTTCAAGCAGAAACACTTATTAGATGCAGAATTTGATTCCTCATCCAAGGAGTATGAATGTTGCATACTTTGAATGGACCCTACTACACGAAAAATTAGAAATACATGAGAACATGTGATTGCAATCACGTTTTTCCATGTATTTCTCATTTTCCGTATAGCAGGGTCCATCGAAAGTATGCAATATGGGTACTCGGATGAAGAACTAAATTTTTCATCCAATGGGTACTCCTATTTGAAATTTGAGTAAAACCTTGGGGAGATAAGTTGAAAATATGAGTTGAAATAGTAGTTTTATTATTTTATTATTTTTTAATCCTTTTACTTTTTTACTCCAAAAATGGTGAATCACCCCCCATGGTTGATATCATCATCTTGAATCCTATTGGTTCTTATAAAGTTTACTTTGGTTGTACATTTTTCATAGGAGGCCCATTTTAGACCTAAAATTCCCCTAATGGAACACACGACTCTAAGAAAACACATGAAATGAGTTTCAAAGTTTGTGACAACGACCAACAAAATCAAGGAAGGCTCTAGAATTGGGTATAGGAAAAAATTTTGGAGGGCGTTGTAGGAGATACAACACTTGGTGACACACTGGTAGAATTCAACTTATTTGTCTTGGTTTACTTTTCTCTCTGCAAGGCCTTGGTTCTTCATGGAGTATTGATTCACCGTGCAGATTAATTTTGTATTCTCACTCACCCCATGAATAGACATAGTACCCTTTATTCTTTCTCAGTTGAACACAACATAAGATTCAATGATATCACAATGTTTTGAGTTGGGAGGGGTCATGTAGCTTGCAAGCTTAAGATTTTTAGAGTATAATTTTTCATCTTTGGTGTTTCTCTACTGCCAACAAGTCGGGACAGTAACCCGACGGAGTCACAGAGGAACACAAACATTGCTCCACTTCCAGTGAGCCTGGATAGTACCTCAGCGGAGTTACCTGCTTCACCTTTCTACACAAGAAGCTTTTCTCTTCTTTCACCTTTATTTATTTATTTTAAGAGGACTGTGCGTCGACACTTATTTATTTTGGGGTAGAAGAGGGATGCTAACTTATTGAGAGTAGAAGAGGTTTTTCCTTTAGAGAAGCATATAAATACCCCTAATTTAGGTTTGCTCATTTAGATTTTCCCCTTCTTCGCATGAACACCAAAACACACAACCGACTATAAGCATAAGGTTTCATGAGTAGACATAGGTTCATGGTTGGAACAAAAGTCTCCTTATAGTTAGATCATATTTTCCTTCAGAACTTCATCAAGCAAAATATATAACCAACACAAGGAAGATAGACTGGAGGTTAGACAAATGTTGAAGTGTGACAAGACTCTTTAGACCTCAGCCACACACATACCAAGAAGTCAAAACAAGTCCATGGAAAACATTTATTCAGATGATGAAAACAAAAGGATAAAAACAACAAGAAACAAAACAAATGAAACAAAGTGAAAGGAAAGACAACACACCACAAGGAAACAAAAATAGAAGACAAGAAAGAGAATCTAAACCAGAGCATAATGTGAGAGAAAAGCAAGAAAATACCAGAGAGACTAAAGAGAACAACACGGGATGAGTGCAAGATAAGCAAAACTAGGATGCATCTAATCCTACTCCTAACCTAACAACTAGAAGTTCGGGGTCATGTATACTGGAATTTCCAATGTAGCCACCATAATCATTCCCAGCCTGCAATCACAAAGATGTGATCGATTAAACCAAATATAAAGAAATGTGAAAGAGAAAAGATGATATCATGAATTATTTGCACAAAACTTTGAAGGTATTTCATGTGGGAAGAAAGATGTGTCACAACAACAACTTACATCCAATTCACACTCTTACCTTTCTGATGAAAAGCATAATCAGACAAACCTCGAAGACTTCCTGTGAATGCACCTTCTTCTATGTCATCCTACTTAGCAAGAAAAAGAAAAAGTCAATTTTTTTTTTATGGCAATGGATCTTGATGATTAAGGTTGCTCCAACCATTAAGTGATTGCATCATAAAATTCATGATGATCCTCTTGAAAATCCCAAAATATTTGAAAAGATGGATTTTCAATCAGAGGCACGTGATTATAATGAGAACCTTGTGAGGAAAAAAAGATATGATCATATTCAGTAGTCATGTCGAGACAATGAGGACCTGACATAACCATCAGTGGAGACTGAAGTGCCTCAACCACTCGTCAAAAGTCAAAACAGTGAGATGTTGAACGATGAAGATTGATGTAAAATTACTTCCATTGGGTATACTAGTGGGAAAATGATAACATGAATGGTAGTCATCAAAGATAGAATAATGATTAGATGAGCTGATTAAAGCATCAAATTCCTAGTTTGTAATAAAAAAAGATAAATTAATTTAAACAATTCCACAAATGCTCTGAACAATCGAACCAAGTTCCTTGCAAGCCAAATGTGACAAACCACTTTCCTATAACTAGTGACAAACTGTGAAAGCATCATAATCATGAAAATAATTTAATAAGGATGTCAGCGCAACAAATACATGAGACCAGTTGATGAGCCCCAAAAATGGATAATTATATGGGCTCATTCAACCTCCTAATTCGACTTAATCCACCATTCTCATTAGTTTATTGCATGTTTTTGATTATATTTATGCTAATAGAGTGAATTGGGTTAGTGATTATTCCAACAATTCTAATGTGTGCTTTAGGAAGCGTTTTTGGTCAATTTGGAGAAAAAATCAAAGGTTTAAATGAGCACTTGGCAGCCAAATTCGTAGAGAGGATTTTTAGGAAGATGTCCCCTTCATTTACGGGCCCTTACCTCGAATTCTCCACCATCAGCTTGGAGTTAAAGGGCCACCAAATCGATTATCACAAGGGTAGTGTTACACAAAAAAAATGTCACCATGACTTTCTACAATTTGTGTGAGTCCATCAATACTCATACATCCCTCTTTTGCAAGTCTTAAACCTCAGCTCTTCATGTCAAGCCTTGAAAATGGGAGAAAGACCTTAAAAATGTCTCAAACCCTAGTTTCCTACTTTCTCCTAGTATTGCCTATGGTGCCGCACCTAATGGTCATGTTTCTTGCAAACCTGACCGCTCTGTATATTTAGTAATGGGTGCGAACCCCTGTAAAAGTTAAAAAGGCGTGAGTTCATTCTCAAAAACTTATCTTGGGTCACTTCTAGACACTTCTAGAAGGAATATTACGCTGGCAAGTCCACTCCACCTTGGTTCATCCATTCCATAAATAAGGGAGCTAACTCCATGATATGAGGTGCCTATCCCATTGAAGGAGGAACTTATCCCTTCAATGGTGGGCCTGCAACTTCCTCCATTTGCACTATAAATTCATGCATTGGGCTGGTTGTAGAGGAGGTTGAAAGCTGAAGATTCTTGAGGGTAAATGCTAC
>APFE030705843.1:69039-83152 GCA_000404065.3 Pinus taeda
AGTTTGTTACGAACTACCGGGTTGATAAAATTAAAGAAGGGAGTTCCAGGAGTTGTAGCATTATTGCTGCAATACTGGGGCCCATCACCAGTTAAGACATGGTGAATGAAGAATAACTTGATTCATGCGATAATTCATGCATTCATTATTACTCAACAGGACTTTAGGTGCAATGATGGGGAATATTTGCAATATAACATTCGCGAGGAAAAACTGGGAGCTGACTATTAAGAGATGAATCTGATAGGCATGATTTCTTCGGCCAAAGATGATCTTTGAAATGATCAAATTCAAAATTCCATAACTCTATGAGAGGCACACATTTCGAACCAGACTTTGATATGAGAGATTTGCATGAAGATGAATAAACTAAAAAAGATTCTTGAATCTGGTTAGAACTAAAATCTTGAAAATTTGAAAGATCATGCATGAAATACTAAAATTTTTTCAAAAAGAACTTTTCATCAAGTGAAACCATGCAAAGAGAAGGATTGTGTGGGAAAAAATGGATCTGACTTAGTTTGTGGGGCTTACCAGAGTTTCAAGATCCTAACAGAACCGTCAACGGATGTTGAAGTGCCTCAACTCCCTAGCAAGTCCTAGAACTTTCAAGGATTGTAAATTCGCATTTTGAAGACTGAACCAAATTATGCATGGTGTGCAGATAACTGATACCACTAGTTTCAATGAGACCACTACTCACTAGATGGAAGCCACCTCTATCATTAGTTTGACCAGATTCATCAACTTCAACAACCAAATTACTCAAGTTGAAAGATTATTCTGATCACAAATTTGAAGATGAATAAATCAGGGAAATTTCATGAGCAAGTTGATTTGAAGAGTTGTCTTCATGAAAGAGACGTGATGATGAGTGTTGGGAAGAGTACTCAAAGAATTGATTGTTTTCATTTGCATCATGGATAATCTCACCAACCTGTGCTAAATGAGAGGTTAACTCATCAGATGACGGACTTGAAGAACACATAGTATCTCCATCGCAAGTAGATGCATTGCAAATGGTAGAACACAAGGGACAGTGAGATGAAGAGGCAGTTTTGATAAGCACATCTTCTTTGAATAAATAAGATTATGGATCTAAAGTAAAATATTCATGAGAAACCAAAATATCAGTTGATACACCTGGGCATTCATGATTGTGTGCATCAATAAAGTCATCATCATTGGAATGATTGTTGCCCAAGGCTATGGATTGGTTGAAACAATTGATTTCATTCGGTTTTCTACTGAGATGAGATTCATTAAGAATGGAAGTGCATTTTTTTGACATGGAATATTCTGAAAAAGAGAGTAAATATTGAAATCATCTCCACCTTCTTGCTCCTCCACCTACGTAATGTGACTACCTTGTACCTTATTGCAATTTGGACCAGCAACGTGAAAATTGAGAGAGTTTGAAAAACTAGCTGGTGGAGGAGATTGATCAAGCAGGTCATGGTACAAAGAGTCATGGAATGTAGATGATAGAGGATAACATAAATCCAAATCAGATTCGAGACTAGAACTATTAACAATGACAACATCTTGTGGAATGGATGAGTTATTCTTCACCATAGGATTCATGAGCCATTCTGGAATTTCCTCCATTGAATTTGAATCATGAAAAGTGGAAGCAGAATGAGAAGATCGATTAGGAATTTGATTTGCATATTTCCAAAATTTACAACCTCTGCAAGGAGGCACCCACATCGGGACTAGAAAAGGACTAGGACAAGGAACAAAAGGGGTAGTAGATTCCTCCTCATAAATTAGAGGTGTCTCATGATTCACAAGAGTTGGGCGAGTAGGAAAATTAGGGGGTTCAGGTTCATCGTGTAAAGACGTAAGAACCAAGCGCTCAAACTCTTTCTTCAAGAAGTCGTGATTCATGTCTTTTTTAGAAATTTCACAACAAAGGTGAAGGGATCAATCAACAAACTCATCTACTCACTCATTAGGCTTCATTGTTAAGAGATTGATTCTTTTACAAACATCTCGATAATTATACCTATCAAAGGATTGATGAATCTCATAGAGGAAAGGATGAAGGGAATTGATGAAAGCAGGTGGAAAGGTATGGCACCATCGATTAACATGACCTTTAAGGGTGAAGAAGAAAAGCATATAAGAAAACTCTTCATCATTGATTTCGTAAGATTCAAAAAATTTAAGAAAATTAGAAATGTGCTTGATTATGGATGTTCCATCCTCACCATAAAACTTTAACTAGGACAAGTGATAGAGAGACTCATCAGGGATTCAAAATTGATAAATGGAAAAATTAGAGAAACACCATAGGAGTAATATTTGAGTATGATCCATTTTATATAAGATATTCAAACCAAATTCAATGGGCTCAACTTGTCATTTGACCTTCCCTCTAGTGCCATAGTTGACGGTGCTGGAAATTTGTCAACAAAGGGGTCTCCCCGATGTGAAGTCCCAATTAGACCTCACATTGATTGGTGCAGGATCCCCATCTAGAATATTAGCTCGGTTTCCATATATTTTAAAGATATGCCTTGACTCTAACTTTCAGCAAGAGAGAGGGATGCGTCTTAGAAAGCAAGAAGGTGTGCCTGGTGAGTATTCAGTTGTAAATGTGTCAAGGTTCTTCTACTGTGGAGAGGGGAGAAAATTTATCCTCTAAATGAAAGGTAGTAGTACCATCCAAAAAGAGACACACATGAACTAGAAGGATTCGTCTAACATCCAGTGGAATAGTTCACATAGGATGCAATAGTCGTTGAACCAACAAATGAAGAAATATTTGTCTAATATCCTATGGAATAGTCCATAAGGATGGGACAACAATAAAAACCATTACAGCACATTCTCAATAAGATAAGTACTAAGATAACTGAAATATTTCAACTATATTAGCACATGTGAAAGCAAACATGGAATACAAACATTCGCAGAATAATATTACAAACATTCATAATCCATGCATATAGAACATGTTGGAATTGAAGGATTATGTTGTTAAGTAAAATTTACAAGATACATTCTTACAATGTACATCACTAGCTCCAGTAGTGGAGCATTGAAGCAACACCCTGCTCCTCAAAGTAGCTTATCTCTCTAATGCCTTGCAGGAGGAGCCAAGGTGAAAAGTCCTTTGCTCATACAATGAGGGAGTATATATAACCAAGGGTGACTCTTTGAATACACTCATGTTTGTTTGACTTCCTATGACTTTTCAACTTACATGACTCTTTACATTCCATGTGTGTCCTTTGGAATTCTACTTTACAATACACTTTGTATACAATATATATGATCCACAATAGTGAGGTGGCATATGACCACTCATGACATGACATGGCAAGACACTGTTGACATGGATTGCTTGATCATGTGGAAATGTCAAGCCACTATTGTTGCTAAGTTCTAGATTTCCTCTTGAATATGTTTCTCTTTCCACCTTTGCATGGCTTGGTGATGAGTAATCTTCAATGATCTCAAGGCTTGAATATTGGTCACAAGCTAGTGTCCATTCGCTTTCTCTTGATCGATTAGCTTGTAATTTCAGTTGAGAGAGAGCCTTTGAGCATGATTCCCTCCTTCTACTTCTTCATCATATTTTCATGACATGATAGAGTATCTATTCCTACAATTCACTCATGATGAGATGTCATCAATCCAAAAATCCGCTAGTCTAAAATGATGCATTCTGATCCACCAAATGAGCCTAGAACAAGTGACAAGCTAGGAAGAGGTACTCAGTGACTATGCAGTGCATAGTTCCAGTAGCTAGGGGAAAATCTTGAGCCCTGAGACTATGCAGTGCGCAGTTTAGGTAGGTCTAAGGGACAAGACTGTGTAGTTTCCAGAGAGGGTGGGATAGGTTAAAGAGATGGGCATTGGTAGAGCTCACTGCATAGTTTTGGGAGTCAAGGAAGGTTAGATTGCTACAGAGCTACATTTTTTAAGGGCTTAGGGAATGAGATTGAAGCTTGAGGTTGTGAAGTGTGTAGTTTAAGCTGGTATGGGGGATAAGATTGCACAATTTTGGAAGCTAGTGGGACAGGCTGAGGGAATGAGCACTGAGAGGAAACACTGTGTAGCTTTGGGAGACAAGGGAGGAAAGGATACTATGGATTTGGGTAGTTCAAGGACTCATGGAATGAGCTTGAGGCTTGTGATTGCATAGTGCACAGTGGAGGTCAAGTTGGGAGGAATGACTGCACAATTATGGAGGTGAAGGTCGAAGATTGGGGACAAAATATGCATAGTGCAACAATTCTAGGAGGTAGTAACTATGCATTGCACAGTGCCAAGAAGCAAGTTCATGGCTAGAGGAATGAGACTGCGTAGTGTGCAACTCAAGGGAGGGTCGGTGAAGCTAGGTTGCCTGGATGCGATGTTTTCTAAAAAATGGATGTGTGTGGGATCAGTGATATCGGTGTGAATGGTGAAGAACTTTGGCTATGATCACACACTTAGAATATTTGATGACATGAAAACATAAGTCATCCAATCACATGAACAAATCATCTCCCTTGGTGTGACAACTTTATGACAAGTTACAATAAGTGCGACACCAAAGATGTACTTTGTGGCAACCGTGATGACACTTCTGTGGCTGTGCTCAAAACTTTGGAAATGAGTGTGATGGGTACTTACAAGGTTAGAAAAACTCATTTTCACAAAGATGGCCTCTTAGAACCACCAGAATGAACTTATACATAGAATATGATAGCCAACATGCTAAAAGATGACAATTTTCCTATCTTGTAAAGGGGAACACAAAAATCTAAGAAAATCAATGAAATGAGTTTCAAAGTTTGCGAAAATGACCAACAAGATCAAGGAAGGCTCCAAAATTGGGTATCCTCCAAATTTTTGGAGGGTGTTGTAGTAGCTACAACACTTTCCTGCAAGTCCTCAAACAATGAAACTTCTGTCATTTCTACAACATACTTAGCGTGATCTACATACTCACATTTTACTATGTGATGTCCTACGACATGATCTTCTTCCTCTAGTGGTTGATTAGCTTGATATGACACATATTATTCCCCTAGTAACAATTCATCAGCTTGATATGGCACATATTGTTCCTCTAGTGGTTGATCAACTTGATAGGGTACATCTTGTTCATCATGTGGCTAATCAATTTCCATCTGTTCATAGTGGAATACAAAATATACTTATAAGTCAAGTGAATCATAAGTATTTAATAGTATATCTACACATGTTTATTTATGAAATCACCATAGGTGGAAGGTCATGATATGATTGGTAAGGTATTCCTCCTTATTTCCTTTGAATTTAGGGATATCCTATGGCAAATTGGTTGGCATGGGGGGCCGTTGTTGATTATGGGAAATGGGATCATTCGTGAGTTTCATTAAGTCTCAAGATTTAAAGAAGTGAAAAATGGCATCATGTTGTCTCTTATCCATTATTTAATGACCTTGTGTGTCGATGTTGGTATTGGTATTGGTGTACCTTGCAGGGTAGAATTGGTTGGGGTACCCGATAGGATGGGGTTAGTTGGAGTACCCTGCATGGTAGTGTTTTTATTTCCCTAAGGGCTAGTGGTGCGGTACCTTTAGAGGAGTTAGATCCCAATAAGGTGGCTCCAAGAATAGATGTTCCAAACATGGTGTCATGGTCTTTCCTTCTATTCCATACTGGTGAGAGACCAGGCACTCCTCCTAGTAATGGTGGGAGATCTTGTAGGCTCCTAGAGTGATGGGTAACCCTTGGGTCCCCTATGGTTTTGGGTGTAGAGCCTGATTCTATTACTAATTTAGAGGTCTTATTTTTAGCCGGGTCTATACCCCGCGAAGACTGTACACCCATCCTTGCTGGGGGGTGCGGGGGGGACATGTCCACCTTACAAGGCTCAAGTGGGGACTATCCCCCCTAGCTAGGTGGTCCAGGGGCTAGCAGGGGTTCAGGGGGAGCACCCCTGAAGCTAAAAGTGGATGAAAAATTTCCTTGTAAAATATTATAATTTCATAGTCTATCTAGGTCATTCATTATGTTGAAGAATTTGGGGTAGTTAGAGTTAGTGTGATTCTTCTTAGCCTAATAACTATTTGTGAGGTTTCAATTTTTCTTCTTATTACAAGCTTATCTTATTATTATTAGAGTGTGTCTTCGTTAGTTTATAAATTAGCTATCAAGACAAAGAGACGAGAACACATAATGTAGGCTTTCTGCCAGAGCCAAAACCTCTCCCTCTTGGAGAGGAAAACCCGCACAAAATTCTTCTTATATTGATTCCTATTAACAAACACCAAGACTATGACCCTTGACTTACTGAGCCACTCCAAGACCAAGACACCAATCCTCTTCTCCATTACAACTGAGATCAATATCATCACTATTCCATTGAGATATTCATTACTTGATACAATGTCTTCAATGAGATCATGATTATCATTGTCCAGAATACATACCGAGAAAGAGTGTCTTGTGATCTTCATTGAGACTATGACTGTGCACTTCTTTCATTGAGATATTGTTGCTTATTCACTTGACTGTGCACTCCTTGCACCGAGATATTGTAGTGCTTCTTCAATATTGTATTGTACCCTAAGACAGTGATCACCCTAGAAACGCATAACCGCTATACTCACCCAAGATTCTAAGCCATTGTGTCATCTGAGAATCTATAGGTATATTTCTCCATCGAAATCCTAAATGACTATGTCTCCATCCGATATTCCTGTGTTACTTTACTTGTTTGAGATTTCAAAGAATAATGTAAGGATGTTACTGTGTTTATCACTAAGATTTTAGAGTACGTCGAGGTTTTGCTCTCTTCTGCAGTTACAGAGTCTTGTCTGAAAATATTAGCTTTTGTGGTGACCCCAGTGGAGTATTTATAGTTGTTTATGTCTCTATAAATAATCATACATGTCATCTTGAATTTTTGTGTCTCCACGTATGAGCCGATGTGTCATATAAATATATTTTGAAGGTACATCATTGCCTTCTTCATTGTTTAGCTTGCAGACTTTTTCTTGTGCTTGTCTTGGAGGGATGTTCAAACTTATAGACTTGTACACATGACATTGACTCTTTAACATCCTATGGCTCTCATGGGAGCCACTAAATAAATAAACCTCTCGCTCATGAAACCGATGCAACAAGGAATAGTAAATTCATTTTACAAAAATCATAATTACAATGTCATGAAGACCGGACCTAATTGCACTTTCTTCGACACTCCCTCTTAACTAGGGAGGTATTCATGATGATACTTGGTCATTCTCAATCTGAAGAATTTTTCATAAGAAGAATCAGATTGGTAATCCATCTGTATAGCATCATTATAACCAACATTGTCACATAGCAAGGCCTTGACTAACAACTCTATCTCTCAATAGATCAGAGCATAATGTTGGTGAGACCAATGATTATAGGGTACATACCCACCTGGGTGTTCACTGAGTATGACCTTCTAGGACTATTCTTATCTTAGGTTCCCAGCCCTTAAAGAATACCGGTCCTCTTTCATACTCTTGTCTTGGATGCCCTACACATCCTCAAAGAGCATTAGATGCTAAATGATTACCCAATCCTCCATTATTTCTTCCAAAGTGAAGACAAGAATTTTGTGTCTATCTCTCCCTCTCAACTAGGTAGGATATCATGTGTTTAAATTTCTCTTCATGGCCTTCAGCTAGACTTACATATGTTAGTCCTGGTCTAGTGTGTAACACATGAAATAGAAAAACACAACTGTCACTCCTTTTTAATCAGGGGTGATTTAATTCAATCTCCTTCTTGATTAGGGACTTGTCAGAGCTCCTTCTTAGGGACTCTTCTATACATCAATAACTTCCTCTTCACGGGTCCTTTAGCTGCATGATCCACTTCTCTTCTTGATGTCATGAAATTAGTTGAGTTTCTTCTTTGTAGGGAAACAACCATAGATCACTTTCCTCTTTCGTTCGTCATGTTATTCCTTTCTTCATGGAAAATGGCCTTCTTCATATTTGGAAACTTCATCATATGACTACTTCTTTCTTATCATGCTTCTTCTATCCATCACATGAATGCTAGTTGGTACTTGTAAGTAGTCCTGCATGAACTTATCCAAATATTATTCAAGAAATCAAAATATATCATTAAATCAAATCGTGCCTTACTAGGTGGTTCTTCATCATGTCATATTTCTATAGGTATCAACATCCTGCATTCATGTTGACACATCTTCCAAATATATCCATTGTCAAGGGTCTTCATCTTTTCTATTAATGTATTCATATTTTCTGGGAGATTTTCTAGTCAAGTCTTTTGGATGTTTATCACCTTCATTAAGGTTGCATATCGACGATCTCTTCCTTCCTGACACATTCAATTCCCAGTAAGTAGATTTCAATCAGATTTTCTTCATTGTAGTCAACCACCTCATACTACATATGAGGAAATATTATGTTGATTTCATCTAGTGCGACTTATGCCTTTCTGCATCCTTTTAGAGGAGGAGATCCTTTTTCTTTATCATGCTTCTTAAGATAGAATTAATTATCCATATTACGTGAAACCATACAACTTGACATTATAAAATTAAATACAAGCATACATACCTCATTTTACCTTTAGGTTATCGAGGATTCTTTCAACAACTTCCTTGATTGAAAGATCTTCAACCCCTTTAACTTCTCTTATGACATCATATTAACATCCATCATCTCAAGTTGGAGTTTATATTGAAACACTTGCTTCATCCCTGGATTAGGGAATCTTTTAGTGAATATTACATCAGAGAATCTTGAGGATCTCAAAGATCCTTATTTGACAGATGTTTCCCTTTTTGTTGCAATATGAGCCTTCTTTAAATGTTTGAGTTCTGCAAAGTTATTTCCTTCAACTTTCCTTTCTCCATGGAAACCCTAAGTTGTTGAATGAGGTATCTTACTTCTCCTATGAAATTAGTTACCCTTGTGATGATGTCACGCATCTCATTATATATTTGTAGACATAAATTATGCAGGATATAGGAGCCCAAAAGAGAAACTTATAATGAGAGAGACTGACTTGAATATTTCTACTCCCTCTTACCATGGAATTCATTCATCTCCTTCCATCCTAACCAGTAACATGAATTTTATTTTTATCCTATATTTGATATTGTCCTTTCAGGACCATGTTTTCTTCTTCTAGCTTCTTTTATGTCTCCAATGTTATCTACGTGAGAGAAATTTAAGAGTTTCTTATCATGAATTCAAAGGAGACGTATTTCAATGAATTCACCTATCTATGAGGACTAAGACTATCCTCCTTATGAAAGGACCATCATATCCTATACAACAAAGACATTTAAACCAAAGATAGATCATAACCATGAAAGATACTTACTTGGCACATGAAGAGGAGATCCTTACCTTGATGCTTCTTTGAATGAGATTCTTGATAGAGAATTATTGAAGACCTTTTACCAAGACTTCTTGCATTTTCTAGCACCAAGGATGACAAAGAATATTCCATATTATATTTTATTATGATATTCGAAACTAATTCATCATCTTAACTCCTAAGGCACTTTGAATCCTTATCAGGTATTTATGATTATCGATATATGGTATTGTATTGTTGATATATAAATAGACTTATGGGTTATTAGCAGTAGTGTGTATATACTGATCATCAATTTATGGAACTGAGACCTAGCATTGCTTGCCCAGAATAGAGGAGCTAACACTTCTTTAGCCCAAATATATTTATCCTAGATTTTCTTAGCAACATTATCTTCAAATTGTGAATTTACTGAGGTAGTATGCAACACTTAACATACTGTGATGTCACCAGGACTTCATGTTGCAAAACCAAGATATATGGTAAGTATGAGAAACTAAATTCTGTGAGATATATTTATTGAAGAGGTTCTATGATCTTAACACCAAGAAGTGAGACTATAATGCCACCGATTTGAATTCTTCTTGAGGAGATCCAGGATTATTACTGATCTTACAGTAGTGGCATTATCGGCTTGAGGAGGTCTGACCCAGGTTCTACATTAATTAGCCAAACAAATCCCTTCACTACTGGCCCTTTCGACATCATCCGGTGGAGCACTGACCGAAGCCTCACCCAAAGTAGTATGGGGGGATGCTGGAACCAAGTTTCTGCAGCTTGAGATGGTCGTGATGTCATTTTATTCCCTTTATTCCTGCCTTTGCACTAGTCACTTCGCTCTAGGGCTTGGTAGATGAGCCTTCTCTTCCATCCTTTAATACCTCTACAAAAGGGTGTGGCTAACCTTCACGCCACCCTAACCATTAATCTAGGCACTTTCGCACTACTAAGGTAGCGTACTGTATAGATTCCTAGTCTAGTCCAAGTGTCTTACTTATCTTATTAGATAGTTGTAGTTAGCATAGTGTAAATAGATATTCTTATATGATTTCAGTTATCCAACATAATCATACACATTTGTGCATCACATAAGAATTATAAAGGAAATTCATACATAAAATGATAATATGCATTAATCGAAACAAAGACACAGAAATTGTAGAATACTTCTCTTTATTGATATTTTCCAAGTGATTACAGATTCTATTCACCTTGCACACACAATTCCATCACTCAGCTACAGAGCCTCTACCTATGCTATGACCCAAAACTTAGACTT
The DNA here is from genome assembly GCA_000404065.3 of Pinus taeda. NCBI lineage: Eukaryota > Viridiplantae > Streptophyta > Pinopsida > Pinales > Pinaceae > Pinus > Pinus taeda. Next base: position 79,643 of record APFE030705843.1, read on the forward strand.
CTATCTCAGAGCTACGACTCTCTTCTCTATCGCTTGCTTTCCTCTAACTACTTAGAGCTTAGCTATTTTTATAGCCAACTTTACTTTACAAAACTAAGGGCGGACAACCCTTTATGACTTATGACACCTACGCACTCCACGACCACAAAATGTGGAGTCTTTACAAGTTTATTACAAAATTTGACTCAAACATGGGCTTTTAGCCCCAAAACTGCCCTTTGGGGATCCCGTTCCCAACAGGCCCCCAACACAAACATCATGACTCATCCTTGAGTCACTCAGTAGGCATGGAGATCTTTGTGCGAAGTCCTTCCAGCTCAACCCGTATGACCACAACCTCAGCCATGCACTGAGCTGTTGCCTGCTTCATGTCTTCCACTATCTTCTCAGTCACTGCTCCTGCATTATCAGCTCGAAGATTTTTTTGCATTGCATGCAGAGTCTCAAGCTTACCTTCGATATTTCCTATCACTGTGTAAGACTCATCTAGCTAGAGCTTTAGTCTCGCCTTGAGCACTACTTCCTTGTGCAACGCTGCGTCCACTTGTTCCTTTAGCTACTTAGCCTCCTGCAGCTTGGCTAGTCTCTGTGTTAATGTGATGGTTCACGTTGTGCCCTTAGCCTCATCGTAGCGTTGTTGTAGCTCACGTGCTTCCATCTCTAGCCTTTGTGCATTGGGGTCCTCCTGCAAGCTTGTTAAGACCGCGAATGACTGCTTGAACAGTTGCGTGTAGTCTGTAACTACACTATCCACCGCCGCTACTACCTCTGTGACAGTGGTCGCTCGTTGTTCCTTCACTTCTGGTGGGTTTGAAGGTTGGGCCCTCAACTGTAACTTTGTAATTTGCAGTTTCAACTCCAATTGAACCCGTGCCATCTCAATCCAAGTGTATGCACCGCTGTGGCCAACTTGTGGATGCGTACCTTGACTAGCTCCTCCTCTAGAATGACCAACTCTGGGACCATTCTACATGCCTCCTCTATGACCTACAAAATGTTCTTTCTTTGATTGGTCACTTCAATCTTAATGGTGATGGCAACATTTATCTGCAGGGCCATTTGCTCGTTATTGATCTGCTATTCACTGATCACTTGGAGGGCGTGGTGCTCTTGGGCCCTCAACTTTGCAATTAGTCCATCATGCAAGAGGTGGAGTGCTTCGCGTGGGAGCGCTGCTAAGTTCAATCTGACTCCCTTTACGACACTGATAGTGGGCCTGTTAGCCTCATTCTCTGTGGTCAGTGCTCCATTCGGCAACACTATCACACTGGAAGTCTTTGTGCACAACATATTGGCAGCCTCCAAAGTGTCGATAGCCAGGATAGTAGACACTGTACCAGCTTGCGATGCATGGGTTTGCAGCTCCTACAACCTTGTCTAGATGGCCCCTAAGATGATCCGCTGCTGCTATTTAGACTGTTGCAGGGCCTCCGCAATGACATCCTTGACTGTGTCACTGATATCATGTAAATCACCCTCTGTCAATGTGGTGGGGTCCAGCGTGGTCTTGGTAACCTTTTACTTCTTCCTGGGCCCTCCCTTCTCTAGCTATCTTGGGTGCTTGATGCGAGCGGACGTCTCCTGAGGGTCTGCGTTGTGATACTCTATTTCTTCCTTTGTCTCAGGTGAAGGCGACCTCGTGCCTTTATCAGAGCCCTGCTCTGTCCCACCTGTCTACCTTCTTGTTTGCTGCATATCCTCCCACTCCCTGACTCACTGCACATCCTTGGTCGCCCACAACGAAGCGTAATTCACTGCTTCAGGGAGATCTGGCAGAACTGAAGAGAACTGGTTGTCCTCTGGTAGCTCCTATGCTGCCAACACAATCGACAGCAAGAGCCACACATAGTGGAATGCCTTGTTGAGCTCTTATGCTTCGTGGCATTGAAGATAGTCTAACGAGTTGAACTGGACACCTTCAGTGCACTATGCTACTAGCACGATGACAGGTGCCGACACCTCATCAGCACAACACTTCCTCATCATCTTCCCCGCTAAGATCTGTGTGGCTACCTTCACAGCGGGGTCGCAGATACTGGATATAACGTATCCACGTGACTTCTTCACCAACTTAATTTTTTCCTTCATAGACTCTGCGAGAGCCTGTTCGCCACCTTTTCCACCAAAGATCATGGCCAGATTCTCTCTTGTATATGGAAATCACGTTATCCAATGAATCAACCTATCCATGATGGGTATCACCTCTTCCAGCCACAGACACCCATCATGCACCAAGCACAACAGTTGCTTGATGACCAAAACTGTCACCGGGGTGTGGTTGTAGTGCGTATCTAGAGCAGGTTAAGCAACCCTAGCTTTTCTACTCCTTTGAGCCACCTTCATGGCTCCAATGTGGTCATTGCCGAATTCGTATAAAAGATGTAGTGCATCAGCTTCTCGGTCGCTAGGTGTGGGAACTTCTCGTGGTACGCCAACTCCCAGTCTTCAAGTTTCAGTAGCAGCACTCGTGCCAAGCACAGACTATTGAACACAATTTCATTTGGTAGTAGAGGGATTTGCTGGGGAGTCTTACTCTCATCAATGTCCTTCGACACCTTGGACTTAGGCTTGTGCAGAGGGACATACTCCAGCAACCGAGTAATAGGGTCGACATCCTGGGTTTCAACCTCCTTGACTTCACCTCCCACATCCTCATCGTCCATCAAGATGCCTTTAATGTCTTCCTCCTCTGGTTCTAAGTTTATGGCCTTGCCTTTCTCCTGTGTGGTGCATTTTTCCTGGGCGATGCGTGCACCGGAATGGCAGGCTGCTTGCACTTCTTGTCCTTCACAGTTTCCTTGGTTGGGGTCAGCTTTGGTCTCGACGTCCTTAGTGATTTAGGGACCTCTGCCAATACTTTGGTCACTTCCAGAGCAACTACTTCTACCACTCTGTCCATTTCCTGTGTCGACTCCTCTACTACTTGTTTGGTATTTATAATTTCAGCGGATGCTGACATAACACTTTCTAACAATGCTCACAACGTCTCTGGCAAGTTTACAAATGTGGGAGTCTCTTTGAAATCCTCAAATAATTCTTGATCCATGGGTGTCTGAGAGCTCAACAGCTTAAGTCTCAAAATGCCAAGTGTTTTTTGTTGGACAACCACTTGTAATTTATAGGGGTATTTTGAATTCAAATTTGACCGTTCCCCCCAAATTCGGTCCATAAATGCTGGATTGGCAACAGATTTTGAAGGATCTAAGCCATAAATTTTGTCTTAAATGCCGGCCACCTGCTCCATTTGGTCACACTTCTGCCATCAAATCATGAACAATGACTTTAATGGTCACTTTCTGGTCAACCTGCGTGATTTATCCCTGGGTAGCACAACTCCCTCTGCATTGCCGCGGACCCTGTGACGTGTCCTTGCTTCGCACCATTAGCTAATCGCATAGCTCCCTATTGTATAGGTAAATCCCCTCTACGGATAGAGGCAATCCCTACTAGCCCAACAGGGGTCTAGCAACAATCGAACAATGCTACACCGCAGGTTCCTAGTTGTAATTA
>APFE030705846.1:4705-20894 GCA_000404065.3 Pinus taeda
GCTGAGGACAGATAATGGTGGAGAATTTTGTAGCAAGGAATTTGAAGAATTCTGTAAGAAGTGTGGTATAGCATGGCATAAGACTACTCCATATACACCTCAGCAAAATGGAGTCGCAGAAAGAATGAACAAGACCTTGATGGAAAGGGCAAGAAGCATGCTCCGTGGTGCCGGGTTAGGACAAGAATTCTAGGCAGAGGCGGTGGATACTGCATGTTACCTGGTCAACAGGTCACCTTCATCAGTGTTGGAGGACAAGACTCCACAAGAAGTATGGACTAGTAAGAAACCCTCTCTTTCACATCTGAGGGTATTTGGATGTGATGCACATGTACATGTTCCAAAGGAGAAACGAACCGAAGTGGATAGTAAATCTGAAAAGTGCATCTTTATTGGGTATAAGGATGGTTTAAAGGGTTATAAGCTTTAGAACCCAGTCACACAGAAGGTTGTGTACATTTTAGATGTGGTGTTCAGAGAGGTGAAAGATGTTATTAAACATGAAGTCCAACCAAAGGAACCTGTGAAAATGGAGTTTGAACTAAATGAGGAAGAATTAGACTCTGTAGCAGAGGAGGAATCAGAATATGAAGAGCCACAAACTTTGGCTGTCAGAAGATCAGTTCGAGAAAGAAGGCAGCGAGAATGGTATAGTTCATCTACTTTCTGTTGAAATTTTGCTTTGTCTATTACTGATGATGATCCCAGAACTGTGAAGGAAGCAGTGGATTTAGAGGATGGAAAACTTTGGAAAGAGGCCATGATTGATGAAATGGCATCTTTGGACAAAAATGAGGCTTGGGATCTGGTGGAGTTGTCGGCCGGAAGGAAACCCATTGGCAGCAAATGGGTGTTCAAGAAGAAGAAAATGCAGAAGGGAAGGTGGAGAAATACAAAGCTCGGTTGGTAGCAAAAGGTTATTCCCAGGTGCCTGGAATTGATTTTGGTCATATTTTTTCTCTTGTTTCCAAGGTAACTTCTATTAGAATACTTTTATCTATTGCTGCTGCTTTTGATTTTGAGGTAGAACAAATGTATGTGAATACAACATTTCTCCATGGGGATTTGGAAGAGGAAATCTACATGAAGAAATCTGAAGGCTTTGCGGTGAAGAATACGAAAGAACTAGTATGCAGGTTAAAAAAGTCTCTGTATGGGTTAAAACAGTCACCAAGGATGTGGTATCAGAAATTTGATACATTTATATGGGGACTTGGCTTCACCAGAAGCAAAGTAGATCACTATGTGTATTTTAAATTAATTGGTGACACGTTATTTATCTAGTCTTGTATGTGGATGATATGTTGCTGGTTGAAATGAACAAAGAAATTATCTAGGATTTGAAGACCCAATTGTCCTCCAAATTCGACATGAAATATCTCGGTGCTGCAAACTATATTTTGGGCATGGAAATTAAAAGAGATCGGGGAAAGAGGAAGCTCTGGTTAAACTAGATGAAGTATGTCGAGATAATACTGCAGAGGTTTAATATGCAGGATAGTAAACCGGTGAAGGTTCCTATTCCTATAGGTGTGATGTTATCTACTAAACAGTGTCCCAAGACACAAGAAGAGGAAGAGGACATGTCCCATGTTCCATATGCAAGTGCAATCAGTATCTTGATGTATGCAATGGTCTTTACTAGACCAGACATTGCACATGCAGTGGGAGTATTGAGCAGGTTTATGTCAAAACTAGGGAAGGAGCGCTGGACAACAGTGAAGCGGGTTTTCACGTATTTGCGTGGCACTAGTGATTATGGTTTGTTCTACCAAGGAAGACCAAGATTGGAGAGAGTGTTGGATATTCATGGCTTTGTTGATGCAGACTGGGCTGGAGATCTGGATCAGAGAAGATCTACAAGTGGGTATGTGTTTAGCCTATTTGGAGGTGTATTCAGTTGGATGAGTAAGAAGCAATTTGTAGTGGCACTATCAACTACAGAGGCAGAATACATGGCAGCCACTCATGCCTGCAAGGAAGCAGTTTGGTTGCAGAGATTTTGTTTAAGTATGGGGTTAGTATAGGGAGCTATAAGGATAGACTGTGACAGCCAAAGTCCAATTTTCTTGGCAAAGAACCCTGCTTATCATTGAAAGACAAAGCACATTGATGTTCAGTATCACTTTGTGAAGGATATGATAGAAGACAAGAAGGTGTTGCTCGTAAAGGTGGACACTTTGAAGAATATTGTAGATGCATTGACAAAATCTGATAGCTCTGAGAAGTTCTTTTTGTGTAGAGAAACAATGGGCATTTCAGGGCTAGAAGAATTCTTAAGCTCTCTTGTGGCCCCCTGTGGAAAGAAAACAACAAGTGGGAGATTGTTGGGTTGTGTTATATTCTTTCCACGACTAACCTATGTAGTGAACCGAGGGGTTAGAGGGGGTGTAGAGCCCCCCCTTCGTTGCGCCGATTGCGTAGCGGGGGGTCACGGGGGGGTGGCAGCCCCTCTTGTCCGGGGGGTTTGAGGGGGGCAGGTAGCCCCCTCTACGGGGTCCGGGGCAGTGCCCCAGGAATTTTTTTATTTTTTTTGCACCGTATATTAGGTTGGGTAAACCTACCTATGGTTTCAGGTCCATGGTTTTGGACACGATGATTTTCGGTCCATGGTATTGGATGCTTTGACATGTATAAATATGTATTGTATCATTGAAAGGAACATAATGAAAAATCAAGCTGGTAGTCCTAGTTTTGGGATCGAGTGGGAAATCATTGTGTATATGCATTTTATGTGTTATGATATCGCCTTGTTTATTTTTCTGTGATTTAGAATTCGTATGAAGGTAATTTTTGTACGGGGTTAAAACCTACACACGTCTGCCCTTGCATATACCTTGTGCATTTCCTTGAAAGGATATGCACCCGGATTGATAAGATTATTGTCAAAATAAGGTAGATAAATCACCCCTACCTGGACACCAACATTTTGGCACCATTGCCATGGAGGCTAACAAGGTTCAAACAATGATCCGGAATGACCAGAGGGTCAATCTCTCATCCTGAGGAGAGATCAATTTTTCTCACTTTGCTTCAAGTCCTGAGCGTAGGTACTCTTTCTATTGATTATTATTGTTTTTCTGATTATTTGGAGACATAGAGGAGTCTTTTGATGCCCTACTCTAGGCCTTGAGTTAGAATTATTTTTCTTTCTTAACCTATGTGTGCTTTCTTTTTGGGGAAAACCCCAGTTTTTACCCTGGGGAGGGACAATTTTTTACACCTTGATTTAGATCTCATAATATTAGGGTTTTCCATGGTTTTTTATTATTGTTAGTTCTTGTCCCTGGGGAGGAAGGAGTCTTTTGACACCCTGCTCCATGCTTGAAACCCTATATTTGTTTTGCTATAGCTGCCTTTATTTTTGTGAGTTCTTTCACCTTGGGGAAGGAATGGTCTTTTGACACCTTACTCTAGGGTTGAAGCATTCTAGGCTCATATAGAGACCCCCCATCAATCCAAATTTTGTATGAACAAAGAACCCAATAAAAGGGGCAGAGGGAGAGCCCCAAGGAGGGGAAGACCAGACGTGGGAAGAAAAACTTATATACAAGAGATCATAGAAAAGGCTGAATGTGAAGCATACTCTCGTCTAGCTGTGAGGCGAGGAGCAAGAAGGGTGAAGTCGAAATGACAATCAGTGGAACAGCCAGTATCGGCTACAACATTCTATGGTGACTCAACACAACGGGTTCCTTTGACTGTGGAGGAAGCATCTAGCAGTGGACCTGATCTAGAGAATCTTGCATTGGTGTTAGCAGAGGAGGAATTTGCAAGCAGAGAATCGGTAGAATCACACTGTTCTAGTAAAGGAAAGGGGGTTGAAGTTGAAGGATCAAGCCATCAGGCCATAGGAGAAAGAGATGAGGAGATATTTACATCACCAAGACACTAGGGAAGTGCCAGCAAAGCAGCTCAGATTTTGGTAGAAAACAATCCTTAGCCACCTTGTGCAGAGCATGTTGAAATCCCCAGTGATTATTGGAGAATATTCAAGACTCCTACAAACTCGACCATTGATTTCCATATTGGGGATTTGGGAATTGGTGCACCTACAAAGCCTATTCCAATGGCAGCCTTACCAACCTTCCATGGGCTTATCTTGGAAGACCGCAGCGCATTTCTATTTGAGTTTGATATAGTATGCCGAGAGTATGACTACACAAAAGATGCCCAGAAGTCGAAGATTTTCCCTTCCACTCTAGAAGGGATGGCTCTACGATGGTTCATGGGCCTTGGAGGAAAATCCATTTCTACATGGGAAGACATGCAGACATATTTCCTATAGAAATACCAGGATTACTGTAAATCCCAAAACATTAAGGAGGAACTCTTCAAGTTCACACTGAAAGAAGATGAAAGCTTGGAAGACTGTGTGGACAGGTTCATCTACACCTTACAGAGGTGAGGACATTCTGACCTGGATAAGGAAATATTAAAGATTATCCTCCTTTAATCCCTTCAAGAAGACTCGATGGAACTATTGAACATTGTGGGAAAGGGAGATATCTCCAATGAGAGGTTTTAAGATATTTGAAAATTATGTGTTCATTGCTCAAGGGGGCTTGCGAGGAACAAGCAGGGGGTCCGTTCAGTAAAAGGACCTGGTGGGGGTGTTACAAAAGAAGAAATTAGAAATTTTCTAGACAACCTCATAATAGATATCCTCAATACCCTATTAGCATAGATGGACACTTTGAAAGTAAAGGAAAAGCAACTAGAGCTGGACAGGACTATGGCAATATGTTTCCCAAAGTGCAGAAAGAAGCATCTGGAGAGGGAATGTGCACTGAATTCCATAGAGGAATGTGCAATTTACGAGCTCAATCATGCGATCAGCTCATGCTCTTCCTTACCAAGCTTGAAAGTAGTATTTCAAGGAATGAGGGAGGACATGGAGTAGCTGTAGCTTATGGGATCGAGGAAGCCATGGCAGCCCCGACCACCGATGGGAAATCAAGGTATGTACTTGGATCCATCTTAGTATTTTAACAATTGTAATATGAGTTCTTAGACCATGCCTTTTCCTCCCAAGTGGCCACAATACTAGTACCCACCTTGGGAGCAGTGGAATCCCCAAGCCAGTACAATCTCCCTGTGTGCTCCATCCTAGTGAGGATCCATTCCGGGTTAGTTTCCTTAGTACATGCCACTGTAGATGCCACCATAGATGCCCCAACAGTAGCTTCAACTACCCTCTAATCTGCCTCCTGGTAACCAGCCTGCCCGTCCACAGCTCCCAATGCAGCCTAACCCTAATCCCAACAATAAGGGAGCTCATCAAGCTGATGTTATTAACCTGCGTTCATATAGTATCTCCATTGCAGAGATGTATGAAATGAATCTACGATCAAGTCAGAGAGTTAATGCCCAACCTCCTCCAGTTATCATTGAACAGCTTGATAGTGAAGGTAGGGAGGCAGAACCGGTTAGTGAAGAGCCAAAGCAAATTGATAGAACCTAGACGCCTCCTGTCAAACATCATCACTCTGAACCACGTTACCTAGAGAGATTAATCATGAGTAAACCAGGTCCTCAATTTGAATTTGATTTATTAAGAGAGTTACAGAACTTATTTGTTAAAATTCCATTGTTACAAGATATGAAGGATGTGCCAATCTATGCAAAAATTCTTAAGGAATATTGTTCAAAGAAACTTGCCAAAAAAATTAAACATTCCCTCACCATACAAGTTATGGGAAATTTGTCAGATTTTATTATGGGAAAAACAATACCAGTGAAATATGGAGATCTGGGGAATCCGATCTTGATAGTATAGATTAATGGGGTAAAGATACCAAATGTGGTGGTAGACCTGGGAGCTACCATCAATGTCATCACCACTGAAACTATGCATGTCCTATGACTTCGTAATTTAAAGCATACACCTACAGTATTGGAATTAGCAGGTAGATCTACAATCAAACCTATAGGAAAGCTGGAGGATGTGACAAGTTTAGAAGACTCATGCCATTACCCCATAGACTTCCCGATATTACATACACAATATTCAGTGGGTGGTCATCCCCTAATTTTGGGTAGGCCATGGCTGGCCACTGCAGACGCTTAAATTGGGTGCCGCTAAGGGAATATGGTCATTTCTAATGGGCATAACACTAAGAATTTAGTGTTATATCCACCTACAGAACCAAATTCACCTCTAAAACTAGTAGGCAGTAAGAAGGTTGTAACTGCATTAGAGGATGGAACAAAAGATGAAGAAGTAAGACCCATCCTTACTATCGGACAACCCCTACAATTGAAAATGGGATCAGAAGATGATGTGATCACTTCCTTCATGGATGATCCTCGTTCTGTTTCGAAATCAAACTGGCAGACCCTAGAATCCATCATGAGCTATGAGACTCAGGAAACTATGGAAACTACGAAAGTATTAGAGGAACCACCTGCTGATGCACCTCATGAAAGTATACAAATGGAATTGGAATCTAGCAAAACCTTGAACATTAATCTGAACCTATAAGAATCTCAAAAGGAGTAGCTTATAGACATTTTTTGGAAACATAAAGAGGCCTTAACCCGGGATTATGTAGACATGAAGTGAATATTGGCTAACTTATGCACCCATCAAATATACATCAAGGAGGATTGTCATCCTATAAGACAAACCCAGAGGAGAATGAACCCAACATTGAAGAATGTTGTGGAGGAACTTTAGAAACTACTATATGTGGGTTTCACCTAACCAATCTCAGACAACCAATGGGTCTCACCACTGGTAATGGTCCCCAAGAAGAATGGCAAATGGCAGATCTACGTAGATTATTGAGAGTTGAATAAAGCGACACAGAAAGACCACTTTCCCTTGCCATTTATTGATCAAGTGTTGGATACATTGACTGGTAAGAAGTATTTCTTTTTTCTGGGTGGGTTTCATGGATATAACCAGATCCAGATTGCTCCTAAGGACCAGGACAAGACCACATTCACATGTCCCTGGGGAACATTTGCATACCCGGTCCTTCCTTTTGGCTTGTGTAATGCTCCCGTAACATTCGAGAGGGCAATTCTGGGAATCTTATCTGACTTGATAAATGATAGTGTTGAGCTCTACATGGATGAATTTACTCCATATGACGACTCGTTCATGGTGAGATTGAAAAATCTAGAAAAAGTTCTCGCAAGGTGTATATAGGCATGTATCTCTCTGAGTACAGTGAAATCTCACATGATGACGGAACAGGGAATCGTTCTGGGACATTTACTCTCAGCTGAAGGAATCAGGATGGATCTAGCAAAGATACAAGTAATTCTGCACTTTCCAACAACTAAAATGGACACATAGGTATACAGTTTCATTGGTTGTGTAAGTTATTATATACATTTCATAGAAATTTTGCAAAAGTAGGACACCGACTATTTCAATTACTAACGAAAGATTCAGAATTTCTGTGGACAAAAGTCTATGATGCAACATTTACAAAAATTAAAGTGTTAGTTTGTAGTGGTTTGATCCTTATAGGACCTAACTGGGCATTACCATTCCACATTCATATAGATGCCTCTTAGACAACAATTGGTGCAGTCTTGGGACAAAAAGAGGATAAAGTACCTTACGCAGTATACTATGTTAGTAAAAATGTGGCTCATGCTGAATTAAACTACAGAGTGACTGAGAAAGAATTTCTTGTTGTCATTTATGCCATCAACAAGTTCCAGCACTACATTACTGGGTATCCTACTTTTGTGCACACCGATCATGTAGCCATAAGGTATTTAATGAATAAACCTATTACCCCTGGTTGAATTACAATATGGTTGTTGCTACTACAGGAATTTGATATCACTATAGTAGATAAACCACGCAAAGACAATGTGGGCATAGAATTTTTATCTATGATAGATTGTGATGGTAAGGAAACACCAATTGAAGATGATTTTCTGAATGAGCATCTTTTTGCAGTTTCTATTAACACTCCGTGGTATGTAGATATTGCTAATTATTTCGCTATAGGTAAAGTTCCTCGTCACCTGTCCTATAAGGATTAAAGGAAGATCATTCACTAGAGCACATGATATTCATGGATGGCAGGATATCTCTTCCATATGGGAGTGGATCAATAGATTCAACATTGTGTAGTAGGAGATGATATTTTCAAGATATTAAAAGCTGCACATGGTGGACCCTGTGGGGGACATTTTGCAGACAAAAGAACAGTTCATAAAGTGCTGCAAATGGGATATTACTTGCCCTCCATCTTTTGTGATGCTTGTGATTACATGCGGAGGTGTGATAGATGTCAACGGATGGGACAACTTGGGAAAGTAGATGAAATGCCCTTGCAGCCCCAGATATTCCTTGAACCATTTGAGAAATGGGCCATCGATTTAGTTGGTCCCTTCAACCCACCTTCACATCAGAAGGCTTACATCTTGGTCTGTACCGACTATGTAACTAAATGGGTGGAAGCTAGGGTGGTCATGAGAGCAACTGAGCAAGTGGTAGCAGACTTCCTTTTTGAAGAAATCTTTGCCAGGTATGGCACTCCAAGAGAAATTGTATCTGACGGTGGATCATAGTTTACATATTATATGGTAGAAAAGCTAATGCAGAAATATGGGGTCAAACATAGAGTGACAACCCCCTATCATCCCCAGGTGAATGGACATGTAGAAAGCACAAATAAGGTATTGGAAAATATATTGACAAAGATAGTAGCAAGTCATTGCCAGGACTACACATAGAAACTTCCATAGGCTCTATGGGCATACAGAACAACATGGTTTTCTCCATATGAATTATTCAATGGAAAATCCCCCTAGATTTATCAGAAGCCTAGAAAGACCGACTGGAACAGTTGAATGAGTTGGACAACATTCGAGCAGTGCCTGTCTAGAAAACTGCCATTGTTCAACAACAGAGAATGAAATGGCACGATAAATTTATCAAAACTAAGGTGTTTCAAGTGGGGGATTGGGCGTTATTGTATGACTCTAGATTTAATGATTTCAAAGGCAAGCTTTGCACTCACTGGATGGGTCCATATCAAATGGACATAGTGATCGACAATGGAACGGTTAGACTAAGTACAATAGATGAAAACAATACTTCGTTCTTGGTAAATGGACACTCTCTTAAATTATATCACCATCCAGCTTCTAAAGATGATTTTGTTAAAAATCATTTTGCTTCATTTAATTTAATGGTAATTGGAAAAAAAGAAACCCTCACTCGCTCTATAAAAAAAGGAAAGAATAATAATAATAATAAATAAATAATATATATATTCCTATTACTTGTCTATCTTTTGTAGGAACAACAAAGAAATATGGCGAGGAGAAATGTAACACCCGACACTTGTCACTTTATCAGTCATTAAGAACTGTTACACCGTAGCTGCTATTACTTCATAATTGTCGTTACACTATATCTGATGTTACTCCACAGCTACCATTACACCATAGCTATTGTTACTCTGCCGGGGTTGTTACTCCAAACTACTGTTACATTGTAGCTGTTATTACTCCATAAGTACCACTACACCGTAGCTACTGTTACTCCATAACTACTGTTACACTGTAGCTACTATTACTCGATAATTTTCGTTACACTGTAGTTGTTGTTACTCCAAAACTGTTGTTACACCGTAACCATTGTTACTCCATAACTATTGTTACTCCATAACTGTCGTTACACCGTAATTGTCGTTACACTGTAATTGTCGTTACTTCATAACTTCCAGTACACCATAGTTGTTCTTACTCTGTAACTGCCATTACATCATAACTACTGTGACTCTAAAAATGTCGTTACTCACTATTGCCACTACTTTAGAATAGTTGTTATTGTTGTTGTTACTCATTGTTGATGTTACTCACTATTGCCGGTACTTTAGAATAGTTGTGACTCACTATTGATGTTACTCACTGTTGCTGCTGCATGTTGTGTTGTCATTGTGTAACGTAAGTCCATAGGTTCATGTTTTTTTTTATGGATTTAATTAGATATTCCAAAAATGACAATTAAACGTGCCGAGGACGGCTATTATTAAGTTGGGGTGGGGGGGGGGGGGGGGGTGGAGGAACATCATAGAATTGACGGCGTTACCATGAAAAGGTTTTATGCAAAAGAGATATATCGATTCAATATTCTATTTCTATAGATTTACTACTCAAGGCTCTCATTCGTCTGAGGAAGAACGAAATCTTTATCGTGGCACCAATGGCTCCTGCTCATGTTGGAATTAATAACTTGGTCCGTACACTATTTATTTACACATCTGTACTTCGAGTATTAGGACTCATTGTGAGTGTATAATCCCTAATTACTCAGGGAAACTGCCATATGGGTACTAAACTGCTCATAACTTCTGATCAGTAAAGGGAAATCCCGCTCAACAGAATATAATGATTTCGGTACTTTGTAATCATATTTTTAAAAAGTGTCGGGATGCAGATTTGTACGTACCAAGTCATACTGGTCATTTTCCCCACACCCTGCATTTAATTTTCAGAACACACCTCAGTACCATCTTAGCTTTCCATTATTTCCAAGCGTACTAGTACTGGACTTGTCATTATTTCTATACGTACCAGTATTTTTTGTCCGATCATTCCCAAATCAACCATGACATTATTCCAATCTCCAATGGTTTGGAGACCTATCACTCTCCCTTTCCAACCAACTACAGTTGACGTGTTGATTCTGCCTTCACAACGATGGGTGGCCGATCAATTCGACATGAACCTAAAAACACAAGGGCAGTTAAGAATAATCAGGAGGTATGCAAGATTTTCCAGAATGCAAGATGGGATGTGTATTTTGATAGGTTGATGGGGTTCAATGAAGAAATTACATTTGAATTTGCATTGAACTAGGGAGAAGAAAGCTCTCGGGTTCGCGGAGTGGAGATCCATGTAACATAATAAATCATCGCAAAAGTCAGTGGGCTTCCTCAAGTTGGGGAGCGACGGTTTGTCAGAATTACTAACCTTCTGGAATTCCTCGAGGCCTTCCTTCAAACCGGAGAGATTATAGCACAGAAAGGTAGGGGATATGACAGAAATTCACTACCATATCCATGGGGAGTAGCAAAATTCGTCATAAAATATATGACATGTGAAGGTAGATACTCCGGAATTTTCAAATACCACCTCTGCATATTAGCTCACCTGCGATTTCCCCAGCAAAAGCCCTCTCCATGAATGTGCCCTAATTCTAGCTAAGAACCCTTCATCTAATGGGACATTCGGCTTAGAAGACTCAATAGGTATTAGCTGTCGTCACTCACCATGGGTTGGTTCAGCTGCTAATAGTGAACACCATTGGACAGATTCTGATTCCATGGGGGTTGTTTTAGGACTCCAAGGAGGAACAAATTGCAGCTGCTATGGCCACAAGGGAAAAATAGTCCAAAGCTATGGAGGAGGATCCTACATAAGATGATTATGTCGACTAGGAGGAACTAGAGGAAATGTAGATGGAAATAGAGGAACTGGGGGATGAGGTAGCTCCCCAAGATCAAACAGGAATTATGGAGGTAATGGTGGATATGGGGGCTAATGCAAGAAGGCCCAATAGTACCACGAATGAGGTTGTACCACAAGAACCAGCTTCACCAGTTAAACTAGGAGAGCAAGTGGATGTTATGGCAGTCACAGGAGCAGACCCACAAAAGGCCAGCATGGGCGAAGCAGTTTATATTGTGACCGAAGTAACCCAATAGGGATCTCCTGCCACCATGGGGATAATGGAGGAGGACAATCCAATTGAAGAGGGGGTTGTGACAACTCCAAGCTTGGAACTTGGAGAAGAGAAAGGACAAAGACGAGAAGGACCCAGAGTTGAGGAAACTGTGGGGCCCGTGGGGGAAGTGGTAGAAGAATCAGGGTGTGGGGTTGACACTGAACCACAGGAACTAGCGTCAACTTGGGGGCCAAATATAGAATATGTTCCCCAGTTCCCATTCTTCACCTCGATTCCGAGAGGAGCGAGGGTAACTCGTTCCCCTTGATGAGGAGAAAAAGAAGCTTTTACAATTTTGATGGCTTTGAATTTGTTACAAAGGCCACAAGCTTACAAAGTGGAAGAAATTGAGGTGGCGAGTGCCTCGTAGCAGGAGAGGAAAAAAGAAAGTCTGGAGGTTGGAGAACTGGGAGGAATCCTAGCAGACATAGCAGCAGGAGAGTGTCTCGCCAGTACATCGCTAGTTGCAGTGTGTGTGCACGAAGAGGAGATCATTGCTGGTGAAAAGGAGGTACCAAGTGAAATGGTCTCGACGAATAAGCCAATGATATAGTCAGGCGAGGGGGCTGTTGCACATGAAATAAGTGGAGAAGAGTGAGCAGGGAAGGAAAATATCCCAATCAACACAGTAGAAGATGTTTCGAGGGATTTACCTCTAGTTAAGGAAATGTTAGTCAAGCAAGAGTAGATAGAGTTGTGTGAACATCGAAGGCTTCCAATGAAACAAATGTATCAACTGCAGTTCAAGGAAATGATGCAGCTCAAAATGGAAGTAAGGAAGCTGAGAAAGAAGGTGTGCAAAATGTAGAAGCAAATAAAGAGGCAGAAGTGGTGAGCCAAAAAGGCCAGAACTATCAGGGTCGATGCAGAAACCCAAGTAGACCAAATAGTCATGACCTCTATTTCCACTCAGACAGACTCGATCGAACAACTGTTTGAAGATCATGAGTATGCCTTAACAACTAAAATCCAGTCTTGGAAATCTACTACAGCTCAATACAAAAATGACATCAGAAGGACTGAGGAAAGGGCCCCCACAACAATTTTTGGATATGTGGAGCACATATAGATATTATGAGGTTATATGATGCAATATAGCAACTCAAGATGGAGCAGTTGGAGAAGAAAGTGGCAGCGCTGAAGGTCGACAAGGAGCAGATGTTCAATCTAGTGTAAGACGTTATGGCATGTCATCCCACTTGTTCTTTTTATTCCTTATTTTTGCATGGATGTTTCCTTTTATTTTGCATGGAAAGTATTAGGGATGAGATTAGCTATGAGATGGAGGATGGTGTGTAATTCCTCCAAATTTTGAGGAGTCACAATGTACCAACACAACATCTAATGTGTGAGTTTTACTTGCATGGGTACTTACTATGGCTGGACAGATATTTTAAACCAGTCCCGTATGTGGGGAACATTCATTTAAGGGCCCTCACCTCTTAAGCTTTTAATCAGATTCACTGGCAGAAGGCTAGTAACACTTTTGAATCCAATCAAGTTACAAATCCATTCATAGTAAGAGGGGAAAATGAGAGGTTAGACACAATGTTCAATAAGCACAACACCTTTCTAGTGATTGGGGAAACAAAGATAGAATGGTGAGAACACAAATATGGTGTCTTGATCTTTGTGTCAGGAAACTCAACGCATTTCAAAAAGAATCCCTTAGCTACTGTCAGAGGGGGTGGATGATGTCACCAACAGTTGTCAGGAAGAGAGAACCTTTTAGGGTACCAAACTTTGCATGAGTACTTACTAGGGTGCCCAAGTATGTGGCATGTTCCCAGACATGTGGGACGCAGTGGATGGGGCTTTGGTTTCAGTTTCCTGTTCTATAGTTACTTACAAAAATCTATACTCCAGCTTATGATGTCCCATCAGATTGGTGGAAGGAAGTTGTCCTTTAAGATGGATTTAAAGTTCCAGGGACAGAAATGGCTGCGAAATATGATCTTGCCCAACTTCAAGAAACATATAGTCTACGAAACCTAGATTTGTGAGGGTAGCGGACTGCAATAGGTTGGTTGGGGGGAGATGTTGGGTGCCAAATTAGGCCACCATTTTGTCCATTTCCACTACCCTTTTGACCTTTTTTCATTCATTTACCTATGCTGTTATGTTAAAATTACAAGGTAGATTACCCCTTTACTTGTCCTATTGGTGTATTTTAATTAATGAAGTAAAATGCATGGAGTTTATCTATTTGTGGTACTAAATCGTGTGTTTGACCACAACATGAGAATAGGAACACTCAACTCAGCATATTGCAACAGATCTGGGAATAGCCGAACAGAAGAAGGTCGTGCAGCCAGGGGAATAAGCTCCTTGAACTATTCTTGGGCTTTCTTGCTATCTCAAACATTCGATGTTGATACTGTTTCGACTGAGGTATATCTTTGTATCTATAGTCACTATGTTTCTGGGAGATCTGTTAATCTCTCTCGCTATCTATAAATTCCAGGTTGATCCTGTGAATGGGGGTTCACCCATCAGTATTGTGAACTTCTGTTATTAAGTAATAAAATATCATGCATTTTGTTGTTCTAATTCTTTTCATGGCTAACGCAGCCCTGATCAGAGAGTTGGGCCCGCTCTTCTGATCATGTGTTGCGTCTTTGTATGTGTGTGTGTGATTTATGAGTGTATGTTTGCTATTACAGTTCTTTACTGTTTATGATTATTTATGCAGTTCTATAATTTGTTAATCTTGCATTTATGTTTTTAATCTTAAATCATGAACCCTTGGTTGGGAAGGGTTACACATCTGTGCCTGCATATACCTTGTGTGTTGCCTTGAAAGGATACGCACCCAGATTGATAAGATTAATGTCGGAATAAGGTAGATAAATCACCCCTACCTGGACAACAACAATAGTCTTATTGTCTAGATCCTAAAGTTAGTACAGAGACTGGAAGCCTCTCAAGGTAAGATCACCCGTGCTCTCTATCATTTGCTCGATCACATCATAGGAGGATTTGTGACTGAATTCATGGTCGATACCTCAGTTAGTTACAACAAGGTAGAGTGATGGTTTTTCAAGGGTTTGTGAGCTAAGTACTTTAAGTCTTTAAATAGCTAGATTAAGATGTTCTGCTGCTAAAAAAGGGTTACAAAACTACCTTTATGTTCGGAGCTACACGAAGTGGAAATACTTATAGAAATTAAGGAAGAAAGGGACCTGAATATATCCCACTGATTTCACCACTATTGGGTGATGAAGAGGGAGTAGCATAGGCTTCTCCATGAAGTGCAATTCAATTAATAAAATAGGGATTCCCATGACTACCACCTCCACATACACCACCTCCAACTTCACTACCATCACCTTTGACTTCGCCCATTCCACCACCGACTCCACCATAGTTCAACATGGAAAATTTAGTGAAGCTTCCTTTGTTTAAGGGCTAGGGAAATGAGGACTCGGATCAATTTTGGTTTGTCGTGAAAGGTGTATGGGAAGCTCAGGGCATTAAAGATGATCACGTAAAGAACAAAACATTGTTTAGTTCTTTGCAAGATCGCATGCTAACTTGGTACATCAAGTACTCTAATGATAACCCAAACAGTGGATTGACAAAGATCCAGACTGCGCTGAATAAAGAGTTCAGTAGGCCTAAATATGAGGCACAGTCGATTGTGGGGTTCAAGGAATCGTGATGAAACTAGGTGAGACACCTTGGGAATTGGATCAAATATTGAAGTGCAGCATCTGCAAAGCTAATATGAACTTAAGAGATGGACAACACCGTCAATGGTTCGTGCCTTCGCTCCTACCTCACCTAAGGGTTGAATTGTCACAAAAGAAGATTACGACTGAGGCAAACGCCTTGGAGATTTGCATGAAACTGTATGAAACACAGATGAAAGATCAAAATCTGGGGGTTCAGCAGATCCATCCACAGTTGCAAAATCCTTTCCTTGAAATGAAAGGTTTGAGATGGAACAGTTTGAACGGAGGTGACTCGAAGAGATATGGTGCCTGAAATGTAAAGGTCATGGGCATGACAAAGGCCACTACTTTCTCTTTGCGAACTATATTGCAAGAGGAGGATAGATGCCTTTTAAGCCGAAAGGCCAAGCCAGACCAAGCACAAGGCCTGCATTGTCGTGCACTATATGTCAGGTAGCAGGGAAACATACACATGATAACTATCATTTGTTGTAGAAGTTTGTACAAACACCACAACAACTGTTTTGAAACTTCTGTAGGTCTGTAGGGCATGATGAGTGCAACTGATAAAGTTATGAATTGATGATGGATAGAACCAGGGAAAATTTTAAGAACCCCCAAAAATTTATATGTATAATAAATGGTTGAATCTCCATGGTAAATAGGAAAAATGGAAGGTGATTTTATCAATAATATAATATGTTATATAATTTTTTGGCGAATCTCTCACCAGGCATGGCGAATATTTTACTCAATTATAAAATCTTGTAAGATCTTGGTATTACCATGGGTTGTCATAAACCTGGAG
>APFE030705849.1:0-13890 GCA_000404065.3 Pinus taeda
TACGCTTTAAACACCTTATCAGAAGAAAACATATGAGACAGTTCAGATTGAGCTCAGGGTAGCCAATGACTAAATCCTAAGACTATCCTTTTTCTTTACTATCTAGAGTTTCAAACATACAGGAAACGTGAGAAACAGGAAACATGAGAAACACATGGAATAAAAGGAAACATATGTAACATAAGGAGCCATGAGAAAACTTATTGTGCCATGCAATGATCAAGAATCCTGCAACTTTGAGCCACACACCATCGAGAGACCAAGAGTCAACACATCATTGAAGAAATCCCACTGCCTTTGTATTAAACTGTCTGAAAGATTTACAATATCAGAGTTACAGAGAATATCTCAGAAGAGTTTCTTACATCCGAAGTCCAACCCCTCTAAACAAACGCGGGGGTCAATATATAGAGTTTTTCATACAAAAATATCTCAGGAATGGAGTCATCTAAGAGGAAAATCTCTTACACTTGTACAGAGAAAGTAGATGAGAAGTTATTACAAGTGTAAATGCTTCTTTAAAGCTATTAACTCCTGACAAGAAAACCCTTTGACTTTTGAGTACTACGGAGTTAACTACGCGGCTTTTCATAAATAGAGCATTGAAGTGCTTTGCTACTTCTGATTTTCTGTATCTTTCTTGGCCCTGCTACCTGTACCTGCTGATGTTGATGCTGATGCCGAGTACCTGTGCTGAGTTGGCTCAGTGTCTTTGCGCTTGCTGGCGTGGCTTTGTCCACCTGTAGGTGCAATATGGACTGTGTTGCTGCAAAAAGTTTTTTCTTCTTCAACCTTGGTTCAAAAGTAACTTTACCAAGTCCTGCCAATCACCTGGATGGGGAAGCTGTTGCTTCAAAATTGACCCTACGGTCTCATCAACTTCAGTGTACTTATAGAAATCGGGAGGTTTATCAAATAAATGTGCTACCTCATTTTTGATAAAGAACAAATTATCTAATTTATCAAAAAGGATTTGTCCTGTTAATGGGCCTGCTGTAGATGACCAGAAGCCTCAGCAATCTGCATGGCTGAAAAAGTGCTTATTCTTTTGATATACTTCTCATAAGAGAGAAGCCTTCCTGATTCTTCTAAACTGGGGAGCCCTTTGTCCTGCAGGGCTGTGAACCTATTCTGGAACTTGGTGATATCTGCTTGCATATCATGTACCCTTCTGTCCAGTGTTTGAATTAGGCTCTTCATCGTTGTAGTCCTCTTAATTATGGAAATAGTTTCAGTTCTATTAGCGATTCCCATCTGGATCAGTTGAGAACTATTCCTATAATTCAAAACTTCTATCATCTTTGGGGCAAGGTCTGCCATGTTGCCTAGCTCATTTCTTGCTCTGTATAGTTCCTTTTTTGCCTTGCCAATGAGCCCTATCTGCTCATATATGGCAACAATGTACTCCCACTCGTTAGTGATTTCTTGTCCAATGGCAGTCCATATCACCTGCTTGATTTCTGCTATTACTTTGTCAAAACTGAGCTGCTTTTCCAGCTCTGCAATAGTCTTTTTCAGGGCTTTTATTTCCCTCTCTCTTTCAGCCACGGTCATTTTTGATTTGTCATAACTGGCTTCCAGTTTGGCCAGTTTCTCCTTGGTGACATTTATTTCTGAGACTTGGCCCTCCAGCTCCTTGACAGCCTTCATCATTTTTTCCATGCTCAGGCTGGATTCTGCTGCTGCTGTGGCCCCCACGATTGCTCCAGTTGCTGATGTGGCAGTGGTAGGTGCTGGAGTAGTGATAGGAGCTGCTGCTGTTTGAGCTGGAGGGGCAGATTGAATGTTTGTGGAGGTCTGAGGTGGCTGAGAGGCATTTTCCCCTTGTTTCTCCTGCATGGCTTTCTCAATTTTGCCTCCATCTCCACTATCCTCTGGTTCATAGCCAGGAGTAATTCCATAGCTTGGTCCACCTGTTTTTCCTGGGCCAGCTGTGCTGTGTCGGGATGGATAGTAGGAGGCAATTTTGCCTGCCTCCTCAATGCAGCTATGTCATCCTCCTTCTTTTTCATAAGGGCCTTGACACCCTTTGGATCCTTTGGGTCATAGCCTTGTTCAACAATTATGTCCTCCAAAGTTTTTATTCTATTGTCTTTGGCAGAAGAGGACAATCTTTCCAAATCCAGCTGTCGGTTGGTGTGCTTCAGTGATTCTTTTAGCCGATGGGTCAGCATTGCCCTATCAGCAAGTGTGGCATACACCATTTCCCCGGTTTGCTTGTGCAGCTCTATTTGGTCCATGGGGTGTATGTCTTTGGCAGAGACCTCCATATTAGTTTTGTAGTAGTCATCTGGAGTCTTTGGGTGTGGGACTTTTGGTTTAAGATGAGTAAATCTCATCTTTTCATCCTTGAAGTCAAAGGCAGCCATTAATCTCTGTTTTTTGGCTGGGTGGTGTTGAGGAACTGTTCATATAGTTGTACTCTCAATAGCTCATTCTGAGCCTTAATCTCTATAAACCCCTCTTTGACTGTGGCTGGCTTCTGTCCCTGCTGTTTGGAGGAAGATACCTCCACTGTGTGCCGTTGGGGATGTTCAGGATGGACTGAGCTGGTGGTTGTTTGTTGGCTTACTTTCCCTTCCCTGTTTTGGCTTCCTTCCATCTCTTCACTTATTTCTCCTTCAGCTCCAGGGTCTGTCCTTAGCCTTTTGGCCTCTGATTGCTGCACTGACCCTGTAGGGGGTGCTATTTCTTCTCTGTCCCTTTTCTTCCCTCTCTCACTGTTTAGAGGGGTCTACAATGCTGGGTTTTGAATTTGTTCAGTTTGCAGGGGAGGAGCCTGTGTTGATTGCTGGTCCTTTGTGGTACTGGGCTGCCCTTCTGCTTCTTGATGCTCATCCATCTTCTCCTTTCCTTTGGCAGTTGTTGCTGGAGTTTCTTGGATGTGCTGTGTGGCTGAGGTGCCTTCCTCTGTCTGGATTGTTTGCTTGAAAACCTGTTGACAAGAGTCTAAGTCAAGAGTTTTTTCAAGATCTTTCACCTTTTGTTCCATTAATTCTTCTTGAGTCAATTCTTCTACTATTGTCCCAGGCACCCATTCATCCTGATTTGCAAACGGTTGTACTTGTGAGAGGGGGGCGTGGTTATAGGCGTGCAGCCTAAATTTGACTCTTCTTGCACTTATGAAACCTTCTGGGTCATAAGGGACCAACCAGAAACTCTTCTTGAGTCTTAGTTGCTGCCCTAATATTTGGTCAGCTTCCTGCCAACCATCCTTTTTGTTCATTGTGAATGGGCCTAGGTGGTCCCTGAATTTCAGGTTGGCCTTCTTCTTGGCGCTGTGAAAATGTGTTAGGTCCGAGTTTATCAGTTGCCTATAGTACTCTAGAGCAAATAACCTCATGGGAACGTACTTTGGGAGTCTATATGGACAGAGCTCACAGCCATAAATTCTGATGACTAAGTGGTTTTGGTATAGGTACCAGTCACCAATTTTGTAGCTTCTGGATAGCTGCAAAATCTTCTGCATATCCCTGGATAATCTTGCAGGGGGAGTCCTCTTCAGCAGGCAGATGACTGGATATACAAACTGATCAACAAACTCACAATATGAGTAAGGGGAATCCTGAACCTAGTGAAAGACTGAAGACCAGAAGATGACAGACCTTCTTTCCCCTTTTGAGTCTAGCTTCCTGATTGAGCATTGGAAGCAGTCAGTCTGATAATATAAGAACAAGTGGTAAATGTATGAGGAATATTTAAATATTGCCTCTCTGTCCAGTCTAGACAACTGATCATGTATCTTGACTGCAATGTACTTGGCATAGTTGTACTTGATATCAGGGGGCTGCCTGGGGCTGTATGCAGATAGCATAACCAGCACAGTTGTGTCAACATGTTCATTGGTGGTAAACCCCAGCACAGAGGTCACCATGTCTATCAGCAGCTGGCCTACTTCATTGAAATCCTTATATGAGAAAGGGGGTGGCCCAGAGGGCTGGCAGTCTGTTTTCATGAACTTTCTGGCTATGACTTCAATGTCTGGAGTAGAAAGTCTGGAGCCCACATCTAGCAAATAATCCATGGAGAAAGGATACAGCAACTGGGTCGGATTGTAATTAAGCATCTGGTTATTGGAGTCTGGAGTTATGTGAAAAAGGATGCTCCCAGATGGAGACTTCACAGCCCTGAGATCCTGGTCATAATTTTCTGCACACAGATGGATAATTTCTGGAAATATATTGACAGAAGGCAGAAAGTAAATAGGCAAATTGGACTGCCATATCCCATACAGGTCACTGCTGTCTAAATGAGTGTTCCTTAGCTAACATTAGGTCTTCAAATGGTTCCTTTGTGCCACAAAGTCTGTGATGAGAGCATCATCATCCACCAAAGGTATGGCTTCTAGTTCTCTGTTGGGTGGGTTAAGGGGTAAGGTATCCAGAGCAGTTAAAGCCTCCATCGCTTTGGGTTTTACCGGCAGTTCTCACTGTGCCCCAAAATTGATTTTTAGGGGTATATTGCTCTCTGTCTGCAGTGAGCAGTCTTGGAAGTTTTCTTAAAAGGCTGTCACAGGTTTAACTGTTCTGGGGGGCACTCTGTCTCAATGTGGCAGAGTGTTTTTTAGCTGGATAGCTGGTTAATTGCAGAGGTTTGCTTATCAGAGGTGAAGGAGGATGCAATGCAATGTTTCTTAACTTGTGGCTGGGCCCTGTAGCTACTCTTCAGTTGGAAAAATTGGGCAGAGTTTCGGTTTGCCGCGGGTTTCCCTGGCAGTTTCTCTGTGCAGGGTTTTACAGAGGTCTCACCGGTAGTTTTGAGGGCGAATAACCACAGGGTTTCTTGAATTACAGTAGCAATTGAACAGGAAACAGGTTTTATATGGACAATGAGAGGGCAAGAGGGTGCCTGCGGCGAAATACCTGTTTTTAACGGCGTATGGGCAGTTGCAGCGGTCGAAAAGGTTGAATTGAGTGTGGTTGAATCAACAATGGAGGCAGCAACAGTTGTAGCGGATGACTTTTGTTTTCCGACCGTTGGAAATCAAATTCGCCCTCAGCTGAGCTCCAGGTTTTTCGGCAGCAAACGTTAAAAAACAACAGTTTTTTGCCATTTTTATGCATTTTGGGCGAATTGGCGCCTTTTTGTGATGACGTCATGCTGACGTCATGGTGGGCCCAAGGTACGGAGGGGATGACGTGGCTGGTGACGCGGATGCCCAGGTGGCATGGCTGCTTTGGTGGCATGGCCATGGTGGCGGGGTAGTCAGAGTCATGTGTGGGGCCGGGTGAGGTGGATGCACGGCAGAGGTCGAAAGGTGGGGTGACATCACGCTGACGAAGGCGTGACGTCAGCGTGAGGGGGAGGGTGGTAAGCGGTCTCCCCGGCAGGCCCTCCGGCGGTAAGTGGTTTGGAGGGGGGGGGCAGCGAACATATCCCGCGCCTGACGCGTGGCAGGGGTACGGCAGCAATACCGCCCATCCCCCGGCCACAAAATATCGGGCAAGTTCTCAGGCAGATCAACCGCCCACCGTCGGATGGCGGGGCAGGAGATCGGACGGCTGGCAGAGATCAGGATCTGCCGGCGAGTTTGTGCGGTAGGACCCGCCCATTGATTTGACGTCCTTTTTTAATTTAAAATGCGCGCGGGGAGGCAGACTATGGTTTTTTGGGTTTTTGAAGGTTTATTCGCCCGCGTGCATTCAATTAAAATTCCATTTTTGACTTTAGAGAATGGGTTTTTTAGGCGGAGAAAAGGAAAAGAGGGTTTTTTGGGGCGGGGAACCTTCAGGAGTCATTTCTGCCAAAAGTGTCATGGGTAGGGGTGGCTTTTCATAGGATTTTCTTTGCAAATGAGGGTTTAAATGACCACTATGACTTGGAATGAGAGGAGGAGCCTGGGAGGTTCATCAAAATGACCAGGTGTCATTTTGATTCCTTTTAAACAGACCATATGGCTATAGCACCAGGGAGGGATATTTATAGACATTTTGGGGTTTATACACCATAGTGTTTATAATAATAGGGATCAGGGGTTATAGGGAGCTAGAATAGTAGAGTTAGCTGTTAATATGGGTGAAACACATGAGTGAGGGCTGATTCAACAAGTTTTCTTTGAAAAACAACTTGAAATAAGGAGTACATCAAAATGAAAAGTTTTTTGCACAAGAAATGTGGCTTCTTAAAGCCATAAGAATATTTCAAAGATATTAATTTCTGTACTCTGTGCATCTAGGGAAAGGGTGTTAGTAATGAGTGAAATACAGATGAAAATAGGGGAATTAGTCATGCTCCAGTATGTTGCCTTTCTTGTAGATGTTTCAGCAAGCTTAGTCTTGGAAGAGACAACTTTTCTGCAACCCCAGCTATCTACCCAACTAGTTATCCTAACATTTTTTGTTTGCTTCTTGGAGGGTGCACTTGAACTAGCAACCCTTTGAATGCCTTTTCTTTTCATTGGCTTTTGCTTTCATTTCCTATCTAAAACAACCCTTATTCCTTCCAAGGTCCCAGATTAAGCAGTTGGGAGCCTTAGTTTCTCTACCTAGCTACTTATCTGCCAATATTTAACAGTTTGGACAGATTTCCTTCTCTATTCTACAACATAAAAATTGAAAACATGGCATGATCCAGATTAGACTATTGGACCACCCATCAAAATTGAGTTTTTACCAAGACTGATACAGACATTGCCTTCCTAGGGAAATATGAGATCTTTGCATTAGTCAAAGCTGAGCATATTTGGACCTTTGATATCCAATCATGAAATATGAAACCTATTGGTATAGGTATCCAACAGGATGCAAGGAGAATATTGATGATAGTGGTCTCCTTTGCAAATGACACATGGAGATTTAGGTTTGGATGGTGCAGTGTGTGGATTTTTGCAAGACGATGCATGGTTTCCCCCTTTTGTCATTGGCTTCTTCTTCTTCATTTCCTTCCCTTTCTTCTTCTTCTCAGTTACTTGGTTTTTAGTTTTACTAGCTTCGACAAGCGAAGAGGAAGAAGGAGAGGGAGAAAAAAATGAAGTAGAAGGTTGGGAGGTAACTCTAGTATCATCTGGTTTCTGATTTGATTGCTCAAGAATGATGGTGTTTTGAATGATAGTGGTCGAGAAAAGCCATACTGGAAGGCCACTTGTAAGTCCTAGAAGGGACAAAGTAGCCATATGAGGAGCATCAACATCTCCCCAAGAGGAGAAAGGACTACGATCCCCCCAAGGGGAAATCCTTGATTGGTGGACTCCATTTTCTCAACCTAAGACCAATGAGGGAACAATGATGTTATTCTGATTTAAATAAATTTCATGACTCTTTGACACAACTTGCTTTTTCAATTTTAAAGAGTCAAGAAAAAGCTAAAGATGACTCTAGTCGGCTTCGATTTTTAATGAGCCTGAGGTGACAAGTGCTCAGATGGACCTTTTCTTTTAAGGAGTATAAAAAGGAACGAAAGTGACTACTCTGGGAATCTAGATAGAGGGATTACCAGACCAATCAAAAAACTGCAGAATACTTTTTACGTACGACAGTGAATCTTCCTGAATGTTGTGTTCAGTGCATTGCGATCGATAGGGTAGCAGACACAGCTTCCTAAGGATAAATGATATAGCCTATTGTGGTGTCCCAATATATAGTCGATGGTACATAGGAGCACAAGTTTGTATTGCCATTTTTCGTATCAAAGAGGAGGAATCACCCAACCTATGATGAAAACGAT
This sequence comes from Pinus taeda, assembly GCA_000404065.3. Taxonomy (NCBI): domain Eukaryota; kingdom Viridiplantae; phylum Streptophyta; class Pinopsida; order Pinales; family Pinaceae; genus Pinus; species Pinus taeda. The sequence goes on from APFE030705849.1 coordinate 7,663, forward strand.
AGTTACCAGGTTTTATGACGCTGGAATATGTCTCTAGTCTAGACTTCTAGATGTTGTGCATTAGGTTCAAAATCATTTTTATGTTCATTGAGGTGTATTTTACAGTTGATCTTTCTTAATAAGTTTGCATTTCAGGTTCACCGTGTGATGTAGATATACAATTTCTAAATATGGAATCTATGATGATAACTAGTTGTTTACTTTCATTTTGCAATGAAAATCCTAGCTACTAAGGAAAGAGTAGTAAAATCCTTTCAACATAGAGCAGAGAGAACACACTAAGATGCACTGTCCTAAATAAATTTTTGCATGCAGTCTAAATGAAGATGCACATGCATGTATTTGTTTTCAGTTTCCTTAATGTGGGAATGACAAAATAAAACTAAGTACAAATATGAACTATATTTCCTCAAAGCGACAATTTAGCAATTTCTTTTCAAAAATGAAAGGAAGGTTTAGACGACACTTTCAATTTCGACTTGGAAACTAGTTTTGAAACTTCAAAGAATTGATGGTCGAAATCAAATACAATGGAAAAAGTGTAATCGACTATCTAAAAGAGGAAGACTTTACGACACTCTTTTCTTTGAGCAAAAACGACACTCACGACACTTTCAAATCAAAAGACGACAGTTTGATTAAGCTACTATTTTCAAAGGAGAACTGTAAATGATGAAAAATACATAAAACCATTCACAATTCTTTATCATTGGAGTCTAAATAATGCAAAAGAAGAGAGTTTCAATAGTGATATTTTGATTATAGATAGAAAAACTACTGAATAAAGCTTAAGACAATGAAGAGAAAACCAAAATCTGGAAGCAGAAACAATATTACTCATTCATCGCACCTGTAACATAGGGAAACAGGGATGCATCTCACTTGCAACACATGGGAGGTGCAATGCATCCAGGTTTCCAATGACAAATAGTGTGATGGTCCAGGGATGAGACTCAGCTTGGTTTTTTCTCACAGTTTGCGGCTAAGTTCAGGGGTTTAGGCTGAGCTAATGATAGACAATAAACACAAAGTATAGGGGCTGATCTAATGAGGTTATTTTAGCTACCACCAGGGCACTTAGGATGTTTGCAAATCAGATATTCATTTCATAAACTAACCCAGAGATTGACTAAACCAGCGTTGATCTACTTTGCAGTTGCATAGCAAAAGCAGTTCGAAGGCTAGCTGGCTTAACTTCAAGCTCCGTCTATAGTTTATAAAGAAAACAACAGTGACTAACAATCAAACTATTTGCTCCCTAGTGGAGTTGCCATTTTATTATCAGGAAAACTAGTGTCCATTCAGATCTTCTAGTCCCCCTAATATGGGTAGCTATCTTATAAACAAACAAACTAAAGTTACCTGTATCTTCATTTATGAGAGATAGATGAGAGAGAAGCAAAGAGTACCAACCCCAGTCTTTTGCTTGGCTCCTTGCTTGTTTCCTCTCCCCTTTGACAGAGCTTTGCCACTCTTTCCTCACTTTTCCCGCTTCAAAGAAAACCTGCAGAGTCAAAGCAGCGTAATACCATCAAAGCATAGAGATATATAACCATAAACAATATAGGATTAGATGTATATTAACCATACGAATGCATACACCAATACAAGATTAAAAAATATACAAGAATATGGAGGAAAACTCAAATATATTTATTGATATAAGTAGTAGAAGAGAGGATTACAACCCAACGGTCTGAACCAACGCCATCCTCCCAGCATGAGAGCTCTCTTCACCTCATGAAAAGCTAGATCACCCAACACTACAATGTTTCAAAGAGAAGCCAACAACACTTCGTTACAAAATACAAAATTCCAGCCTTTGGATCTCTAGAATGAGGGATCCATATATAGATATTTACAGGTGGGTGAGTCAGCTTCTAGGATTTTGATTAGTGTCATTTTTCTGATAGTTCTTGGTTCCACTTGGATATTTCATGATCTCTTACTCATCCCTGGGCAAATTTAGAGAGGCAAGTGTCAAATGAGCAGTTTCTAGAAGATTCTCTGAGTTTCCACCTAGCAAACTGCCTCTGTCGTTTGTCTGCTTTCGCTCATCGCACCCTACAGAAGGGCTTTTCAATATGCATCGCACCCTCTATGTGTACATATGTGAAATGATGTAATCAGCTGACCTTGTTCCTTTAGGGTATGAAACAACACTTTTGGGGGCTTAGAAGCCCTTGGTTTATGGACATATGTGATTGGGGTTGCAGTGCCCAAACATGTCTATAACAAGGTGATTTTATTGGCTCTCTAAATTCACAATTGCATGTTTTGCAGGTTAAGAAAAGTCAAGCAAAATTTGAGGAAGTGATTTTTCCTCAATGCCAAAAGGAGCATCCCATGGAGAGTTTCTCTTTCTTACCAGGGATGAAAATAACATTTCCAAGAGATGGAGAAGCTCCATCAATTTCACAACCATGGAAACCTTGGCCTACATGTATGTTTGAAAACACTTTCTCTCTATTGTCTTACTTGTATAATCTATTATGGAATATTCATGTGTTAGGGCAGCCATGCCAATCTCAATATAACCGCCATCAATCTTGTGCACAAGTTTGGGATGGTTCATCCTATGATTAGATGACTACTCTCCCTCATCTTATAGCACAAAAATATCATCGATATTCTTTTCCATCTTTTCAGGGACACCTTTCTTGTGTATCAAAATCATCCACACATCCCAATCAACTACATCATCAAAATCCTCCATGCCCTACATAATATCCTGCTCAACTCATTTTACACCCTCACCATAATAAAGTAGTACAACATGCTTGCAGTGTTGAATTGAAAAATTTACCTACCCTTCCCACCCAACCTATCTTGCATACGCAATTGAAGAAAACGTATATTGAGATTGGAAATGTTTCAAATCCAAAACTTGTAGAAGTTATGGAAGAAAATGAGATTTCTTCTAATCTGCATCAATGAGTTGTCTTAGAAACTCAAGAAATTCATGATATGAAAACTATGGGAAATCAAGAAATTAAAGGATATATTGAAGATTGGTTTCACTCCATCAGTTGTTCGCAACATCACTCCATACTTTAGCAATTTTTGACACCATATTTTCAAGGGAAGTTGGTGTCTCATACCCTAGTATTTATTGACAGACATTTCTCAAATTCGGGTGTGTATACACTTGAGGCCTTATTTCTAAAATGGCTCCATTGGAAGTACTCTTGTATGTAAGTATGTTTTAGTTTTCGAGGTAGAATAGGTTAGTGTAGCAGATAGAATAAATAAATATATAAATAATTTTCGTTATATGTAGAACGAGTTGTGTTTGCTGCAACTTGCTGAGTATACCAATATCAATGGTAAAACTTTGAATTTAATTATGTATATGGATGCATTAAATTGAAAAGTAGATTTCTACAAACACTCACCATCATTTTGGAAAATAAAAAAAAATAAATTATCATATTTTAGGGCGTGTGGGCCTGATAAAATGACTAAAATCACGGACGATAGAGTCATGCCTTCGCACATTTGACCCATCAATTCTTTATAATTTCAAAAATATTTCTATTGGATATAGTTATATGAATCTACTTTAGCTTCCAATTTCAATCGGTTCAATCAGTAAACAAACAAAAACATTATGCTTAAAAAATCAATTGTTGATCTAAGTTGGGAAATTGAAAATGACTCTGTTATGCAGGTTGTTCTAAGTAAATTTGACATATCATATCATGGAATTTTTAAAACATGTTTCAATTAGAGATATACCTATTAATTCACTTTCATTTATCTTTGGAATCACACAATCAGATGGAAAAGAAATAAGTTATGATTAAAATATTGTTGGTTAGTATGGTTGGCCACCGTTGTCCTACAGGTAATAAATTAACTGTACTTTGTTATTTTCTTTCCATGGATTTTTTTTATAGAGTAACTAATTGTTAATTTTTTTCATATTTATTGGATTTAGAGAGCCCAATTACCTCTCTTATTCCATGATTACATGTCTTATTATAGGTAGACGCACATTTTTGCAACTCCTTGGAGAATAAATGAGGTCAATTTGTTTTTGAACAAGTGATTATTGAGCAATGATAATGAAATAATAGATTTTCATCCCAACATCTATTAAGAAATCTAATATAATATAATTTTGATTCTTTCGAGGTGCCATGGAAATTGATCATAAGACTTTGTTATAGATTACTCCTGTTATTTCTCACCAACAACATGAAGAGTTTCGCATTACCTAATGGATTCATAGGAGGAGAAATGGAGAATTGATTTCCATTTGAAGATCCAAGTCATTTTCGTAAAAACACTTCCCCATTCATTTACCATTGATAGATTTTTGTTTTTGGAAACAAATTGATATTCCCCTAGGAAACAACATTGTTGCAGTGAAAATTATAGCTGTTGCAACTTAAGTTATTTATTTATTTATTGCTTTTCAATAAAATTGTTGTTTCTTTTCTAATTCCTCCTATGTTTTTTCTCTTGTGTTCAAAGTCATAAATTTTGTTCCTTCATCAAAATAAAAGGAATTTCTCAAGTTTCATGATGTTGATCCATATTTATCCGTTTGTTCCTATGTCTTATCAGCATATGGTTTCCTCACATCCATTCGATGCTATTACTCTACCACTGTTGTTACTCCCGAAAATTTCCCAAGTGTCTAATGTTGTTACTCCTTGGATGTTGTTACTCCTTCAGTGTTGTTACTCCCTCATTGCTGTTACTCCCGAAAATTTTCTGTGTCGAATGATGTTACTCCTTGGACGTTGTTACTCCGCCAGTGTTGTTACTCCACTGGTGCTATTATTCCACCAGTGCTATTACTCCATCTGTGTTGTTACACCGTCGGTGATGTTAAGTTCCATCATTGTTGTTACTCCGCTAGTGCTATTATTCTGTTGGTGCTGTTACTCTGCCAGTGTTGTTACTATGCCAGTGATGTTACTTCGTCACTACTGTTACTCCTTCAATGATGTTACTCCTTTGGTGTTGTTACTCTATCACCATTGCTACTCCATCGATGTTGTTACTTTTCCAGTGTTGTTACTCCGCCAGTGATATTACACCGCCAGTGTTGTTACTCTGTCAGTGTTGTTACTCCATCACTGTTGTTACTCCATCGCTGTTGTTACTTCGCTAGTGGTTTTACTCCGTTAGTGCTATTACTTAGCCGATGCTGTTACTCATCCAATGTTGTTACTTCGTTGGTGCTGTTACTCAGTCGATGCTGTTACTCCACCGATGTCGTTACTACATCGCTGTTGTTACACAACTGGTGTTACTACTTCATCGTTGTTGTTACTCCGCTGATGTTGTTACTCTCAATATTTTTCTGAATACCTGGTGTTATTATTCCTTTGATGTTGTTACTCTTTCAATGATGTTACTCCTGTGGTGTTGCTACTCCATGGTGAATTTTTTTCTAAGTACCCAGTGTTGTTACTCTACACATGTTGATACTCTGCCAAGGTAAGTCTTCAAGTGCGTCCGTAATCAACTCCATGTATTTGATTGATGTTTCAATTATGACTGACGATGGTCATATCTTAGTTGGGGGAGGTGTTGCATTTGATAGAAAATGTATTATATATAATATAATTGATGTCATGTCATCATTGTTATTAAAATTTCACATCAACTCATACATGTCACGATTATTACCACCATAATCCATAACAATCTGTAACCCCCACTTACCCACAAACATTGGAACTTGAATCATGCACGACGACATTAACTTGGTCAATGGGGAAATACATTTAATTGTCTAGGTTCTCTTTCACATAATGATTGGGTAGTCAATTTATCTTTGTTTATCTATAAACATAATTTTATTTTTTAAGGAATAATTATTAAAAGATGATTTCATCATGGCAACTTTCAACTTTCCTAATTTGCCAAGTCCCTGAACTTGTAAACTTTATGATGATGACCACAAAATTGTACTTAAACTTTCCATCACTATCTAATGAATTATTCCTCAAACCCCAACCTTAACAAAGAAAAAGATATTTATCAACAACCATTTGAAGGTTATTAGTATTTGAGAAGAAAAATTACCTACGTTGAAAATAGTTGCTACAAAATGTTTTGTGCCATCCCTAGCTCTTAAGGAGGTGGCTTTCCACCCCATCTATTAAGTGACCTTTTATTGATTAAAAATAACCATAGTTAAATTTTAAACATAAATAGTTAACTAGAGGATAGGAGGTCTCATCACGAGCCTACCTACCATGATCATAG
>APFE030705849.1:14898-30718 GCA_000404065.3 Pinus taeda
GTGAATAAGAATTGAAAGAAAGAAAAGTAAATGATGCAAAATGGATCTAAGGCTCCTGGGATGTCCAAGCCCAAAGAAAATCAAAGTCCTATGAAGTAGACTAAGATTTAGAAGCTGAACATGACACCAGTCTTCATTATTTCCATCAATACAATTACATCCCTGCAAGAAATGAAAGTGGAGCTGCAAAAATATGAGTTCTCTCCACAAGAAAACCAATAAAAATCAACCCCTAGAGGAAAATTTGACTTGTTACTTATACAAAATGATTACGAAGAATTCCTCATGAAAGGAGGAAGTTTTCCCCTCCAAAATCCCTCAAATGGTGGATTTGGTTCCCAACACTAGGAATCTGCATTAATTGATAGGAAACACATTCCTATATTTTCTCAATCATTAGAGCTCAAGAATATGTGCAATAATTTCATAATATCTTGTTGATTTATTATCCAATATTGATCCTCCTGTAGTAGGGAGAAAATCCCTAAATTATCTCCTCCTCCGAGTCTCCATAATCTATCCAAAATATTCTCACAATATTTGACAAAAATAAATAATATTAGGCACAAATACGCAATTATCCATAAACCTTCCTAATGAACATATTAAAGCTAAAAAAAATTATTAAGAGTAGAAGGAGAGGTTTAATATAGCCTTCATGTGCTTAAGAAAGGTCAGATGGGCATTAATTTATGTCTAATTTGGAGGCCCATCAACTTCCACTTAGTTTGCAATTTTTTGATTGTGTCTATTTATTCCTGTTGGTTACCAAAAATATTCTATTTTTTTCCATTACGCACCCTTTTTTCACCTAATTGTGGCCTAAAAACTATAATTTTTACCTTACATTTTGATGTGGTTTTGAGGACATGTGTTATAAACATTATATCTTAAAGAATTTGGTAGGTAGATTTATATTTTGAAGCCAACATTGTTCAATTTATGTGTTTTTCTAAACATTTGTGTTTTATAGAAACCACCAACCCAAGCTTGTGCAGTGTCCATACCCAAGAGACTTCTTGCACTCAGGTTCGTGGTCAACTCTTCAAATGGATGAACTTGTAGCTATACTTTTCTATGAGATGATTGGAGATTTCGTTCATTTCCCTCCCTTTGATGGCAACATTAGTGCATGGAAGCATGACCAGTTTCCAACAAAAATGATCCTCACAACCAGATTCAACCATCCATTATCTAATTCCAAGACTATTAGGGTTTATTTTGGCAAAATTCGATATTTTAGATCTAATTGTTACTATTGTAAGCTAAGTGTTGATTGAAAAATGACCTTTCAACATTTTAAGGGATACCATCCAGTTGGGAACTTAAATCAACTCCTTTTCCATTAGAAATTGTGGTTCAAACTGGTTCAATTGGGTCTAGTTACCCTCTCTCTATCTCTACTAGCTCAAAGTGTGACTTTTGTCTACCAATAGAGAAGAGACATCATATCAACCCTCTTGTTGATCAGGAAAGAAAGTGATCCTTAAGCTGACTTTATGGCCCAACCAAACCACTATAAAGGCTGCCCCTGTATGAGGGGACTTCTAGGATATAGAAAGTAGAACTAAATGTAAAGTATAATCTAAGATGTATATAACCCTAGACCTATCTTGATTGAAGGAAGGAATAGTCCTTCTCTCAATTAAGAGAAAGATAAGAGGACATGAAAAGAAACATAAGTATGTTGAAATTGGAATAAGATAAATGACATAGATCAGGGAAATAGTTCCAAGATCTAATCCTTGTTCAAACAAATGTATACAATTAAATACCATTAAGTAGTTAACAAACATCCAACTGCAAACATCTCCAATTCCTAATAAAACATATGCATAAGGACAAAAAGATTCATGCCACAATAATGAAATATTTAAAATATATGACATGTAGAAAGCATGAAATCTATAAGATTAAAATGTTAGATAGCTAACATCTCAAGGATATAGAGGTTTGTCCTTATACAAGTTCTAGTTTCGAAACTCATTCCTGATTAACCCTACAAGATAACCAGTGACGAGATGCTAAATAAGAATTTCATAAAACAATCAAAAGTAGTGTTGAAAAGCCACATACATACTCATACACCATAAATGATATCTGAAAACTGAAGCATTTATTTCCAATAACAGAGTAAGCAGTAATGCTATGCAGCCAATTACAAATTATATATTATTATAAATATGAATCAAGTTACAAAAAACAAGAAGAGAGATACAGTACTGCAAGTCCTCTTCTGCCTCTAAAATCAATTCCCTTCTTGCAAAGACAGATCGACTCTCACTACAATAGTGTAAATGAATCACAAACTCCCTTCTTACAAGTAGGTTGTAAGCCCAAGTATTACTCTGCCTCTTTTTTCTCAGATTTGAATCCCCTTTCTCACAGTTAGAGTTGGGTATTTATACATAGTGAAAATATTAACAATTTATCCCAACCTATCAAATAAAAATTACATAAAAAGAAAGCCAAACAATACATTAATATCTAATGGATAATCCTGGCCTAAGCTTAGAAAATCTCATAAACTAACTTTGAATCTGATTCTAATAGACTTTGAAGAAGCTGAAGGGTTATTTCCATCAGAATGTCTGAATAGCCTTATCAACAACCTTTGTTCTTTTTTAAGAGTTGAAGTAGTTCAATTGTACAATTAAAATCGGAAGTCCAAGTGCCTACAAAATTGAACCCTTGGATTATCACTGCAATCTAAATAAAACAGAGTAGGAGCATTTTAATATAAATCACGCGAATCTTATCAAACAACAAAAACTCCATAATAATAGCTTGAAACCTTAAAAGAATGATCGTTCATAATTTATAGTAGTGATCAAACCAAAGTGTGACAAGTGACGGACATGGATGTGTATCGGAGGTTTTGATATCGGGGTTTTGAAATGGTGGCAACATGACACTTTATACAAAACTTTCAACATAGGAAAGTTATGATGTTGTGGAAACGATATTATATTTAAAATGTTATAATGAAACACATCAGATCCACATATCATATCGATAATCAGATATTAGGTCTTATCAGAGGTGCCATTTAAAAGTTCCGATAAAGTGGCAGATGCGATTTGAAAATTAAATCTTAATGTTAAATCAATTTAGGTCCGCATATTAGAGATTAAAGAAAAATAATAGGTTATATGATATCGTGTATCGACGGTCAGAGGTTTTGAACGGTGACACTTAATAAAAATGCGATATGGTATTTCTCTAATAGGGTTTTTTTATATGCATTATGCATTATTTACAAAAGGTTTCCAAAGTATAATACAATAGTACATTACTCTGACAATGGTTTATTATTCAAAGGCCCTATTTAACTTTTGTTTAATATAAAAAAGATTAAACTCACAGGATAACATAAGTCTTGGAATCGGGGCTATTTGATTCATTTATTCTAATTAATGAATTTTAAAACTAAGTTTAATTAATCAAATAAACTTTGAATAAGGTTAAGGCACACTTAAAATAAAACAAAGGTAATTAGGCAAAAATGAACTAACCAATGATTCAAAATCCAAATGCAATTACAAAAAGGGTATCCATAGCTATTATGATAATAATAAATTCAAAATCGGGTGTTGTGTATTTTACCACAACAATGACGACACATAGGAAGAACCAATAATCTCTAAAAATAATCATGAAACTCCAAAGAAAAAGGAATGAAGTTAAATAAATAAAAAAATGCTAAAATTCAGATTTTTCAATGAATCTCAGTAAAGGACAGTAAAATTGAATCATTTTGTACATCTCCAGTATTGATAATAAAAGAAAAACCATGTTTGCAATAGTCATTAATTGATAGAAACTTTAACTAAATAACAAGATCTTTTAATTGAGTTTAGTCAAAAGATGAACTCTTATTATCACAGGTAGAGCCATTGCTGCCAGCAGCCATCCATAGCCTCAATGGGGTTACCTTTTAACACAAGGAAAAGTCAGTATCCCATATCTTTCATGCTATTCCAGAGGAAATATAGTTTTCATTAAATTACTATGAAGCCCATTGTCCTATCTTGACTAGATTTCGACAATGCCATTCACAAGTATTAAAAAATAATGAACAAGCCAGCTCATGATGAGACCTCTTGTCTTGCAACAAGTTGTTGTAAGCCATTATCTTGGCGTGGTAACCATATATGATAATGCCACTACGATCAAAGCCCATGATCATGGTAGGTTGGCTCTATAAGGAGACCCCCTAGATTCCAGGTATATAATAGTTTATTTTACACTGATGATTTTAACATATATGGGGAAAAAAATCCTCTCCTTAAGAGATTAGGATGTTATAGAAGAGTGATAAAACACTAAACCTTTTCTTTGGCTTTGCTACTTTAGGAGTTGTTTATGATAAAGGTTGTTGTAAAATGAGATTCTCTCTTATGTTACAAATTAGAGATCATCAAAAATGAAAAAGGAAAAACTTGTGGAATAAGATCTTCAAATCTGAATTTGAAAAATAACAGTTTTGATCTTCCTTTTATTCTTTCTTTTACTAATGGATTCCATTATATAAGAATAAAAAGTTCCCAAGTATTAGCCAAAATTGGGTTAAAAATAAATCTTTAAAAAGGCTTGGTAATAGTACCTAAATCAATCAAAGATCAAATGGGGACTCAAGGGGTTGCAGAGGGCAGAAGTGATATGTTATCAATTCAAACGCAAAGTCAAGAGCCAAGAGAGACTAGCAAAACCCAAAAACAATCAACCACAAAAATAAAATCAAAACTGGAGTGAAACAAAATAAATATCTTGATATAAGCAATAAATATATTGTTATGTTCTTTTGCATTATATCAAGCACATGAAATGTTGTCTTGCTTGGTGAGTTTGTTATTTAAGACTTTTATTTAAATAAATTCTCTAACAAAAAGGAGAGTTGTGATTAAAATTTGCATATGAGAATTTAACAAGAATGTTATTCCATTTATAAAGTCTTGCTTTAAAACATATACCTTTGAATAAACATATCTTGCAAATGAATAAGCAAGATGAGAAGGAAAACTAGGAATTAAAGGCAATCTCCCTGAATGAGTTTTAAAAATTGCTCCTTTTAGCATTAATATTTGTTAAAACTACTTTATTGGTAAAAGTTCATCTTCTAAGTCAAGCCAATACCTGTGAGAAGAACAACACAATATAAGAAAGAAACAAAAAAATAACTAAAAGAGAAAAGAAATTCTAGAAAACTCTGAACAGATGGAAATGAACATGTAAATGTGTACCTAGTATAATTTGATCATGGTTTTACCCAATGAGTCTTCATCTTCTCCCATGTATTTATCATAGTTCAAAAAAATCTTCTTATTTAATCTAAACTAACAACTAAACTACACCTAATCCTAACCTAAAAAGAAAACTAAGACTAAGTAAATTCGTGCTTCCAATGTAACCATTCAAGCATCTTATTATCTGCATGAATGTGTAAATCAAACATCAGTAACAAAATCATAAATATACCAACAAAAATGAAATTGAATATATTATGTACATCTAATACTAATGTATGCACAAATAGTAACTTATTTACAAAATCCCTTCTTTGAAATTCTTCCAAACATTTGTCTATAGGATCATCGAGATAAATATGTGACTCAAATGTTTGAAAATAATTCAAAGAAAGAGGAAACAAAAAACCATTATTAAATGTTAAATCTTTGCAAATGAGAGGTTTCTATAAAGAAAAATAAAAATCAGAAATCTTCATTTCAAATGAATAAAACAAATAGCAATGTGGAAGATTCCTGAAGGGACTACATGGCTGGCCAAAATGCATTGATGAACTTTCAAGTGTCCACATTAATGAATAGTTAATTTGAAAATCAGAAAATTGGGCAAACATAAGCATCAAACATAATCTCAAAATGATAAGTATTCGATATTCATAATTGCAATGTGTCGATCAATGCATTAGATGAGAAATTGGTGTAATGTTGTTCAAAATTCCAACACAAAGTATTAAAAAAATCAGAAATAAAATTCAACAAAGAAAGAAATTATAATTGGAAAGAATAAGAAAAAAGGCAATACATAATATACATTTATGTTACAAATAATGTTACAACATAGTGGGAGTTTATTTTCTAAGATTTCCTTTCCTCAAGTGATTATGAAATTAAAGTCATTAGTGCCATTTACTTGCAGAGATGGGAAAATTTCAAGATTTTTACTACAAAAAGGTATATAATGATTGTAGGAGTCACAAACTAGGGCTGATTCATGATTGTTGAAATCATTATGAATATGAGAAGCAATGTTTGGACTGTTATCTTTTTCAACTTCAAAAACAGAGTCATTTGAAGAATGTGAATCAATTTAAGTAGTTTTTGAAGAAGAAGAAGAACAAAGTTCAATGTTTTCATCATTACAAACAATTTCATTCATATCTTCCTTAGTATCCGATTCTTCATGAGAATTATAAGGAAGAGAAATGAAATATTTGAACCAACTTGTTAATTGATGTTCAGGAGGTAATTCATTGGATTTAAAGAGCATTAATGTTAATTTAAATTTAACTGAAAATTGGTCCAAAATTCACCTTCTATCCTACACAATTCTAGTAGCTTCTTGCACAACTTTTTATATTTATATCCTTGAAAATCCTTAAGGAACATCGCTACAAACTCATCCAAGATATGTACTGAGGAAACTAGGAGTGAAAGACCCTAGTATTTTTCTTGACCTGTCAAATTTTATGTGAAAATCTTGCCAAGATCAACCTCATAATTATTAAAATTTTGAGATTTTGAAATGAACTGAAAAAGTTGATTAAAGGCAGACGACTTACCAATGAACTTTACCTTTGACAATGTTTTAAATACCTTGATTGGAGTAGTGTTTGATTGTGATACATTAAAGCATCTCCAAGGAGGTTTTTTGGAGGAACCCATAATTCAAAGTTTAAAAATCTACAATAAAATTAGAAAACAATTTAAAACATGCCCTTCTTCTACCACCAAAAATGTTGATCAAAAAAAAAAAAAGGAAAAAAAAAAAAAAAAAAAGAAAAAAAAAAAAGATCTTTCAACATTTTAAGGGAGACCACCCAGTCAGGAACTTAAATCAACTCCTTTTCCATTAGAAATGGTGGTTCCCACTGGTTCAATTGGGTCCAGTTACCCTCTCTCTATCTCTACTATATTAAAGTATGACTTTCGTCTACTAATAGAGAAGAGGCATCATATCATCCCTCTTGCTGATCAGGTAAGAAAGTGGTCCTTAAGTCAAATTTATTTCCCAGCCAAACCACTCTAAAGACTGCCCCTGTGTGATGGGACTTTTAGGATGCATAAAGTAGAACTAAATGAAAAGTATAATCTAAGATGGATCTAATCCTAGACCTATCTTGATTGAAGGAAGGCTTAGTCCTTCTCTCAATCAAGGGCAAGCTAAAAGGATAGGAAAAGAAACATAAGCATGTTGAAATTGGAATAAGATAAGGGAAATAGTTCAGGGAAATACTTCCAAGATATAATTCTTGTTCCAACGAATGTATACAAATAAATGCCCATTAAATAGTTAGCAAGCATCCAACTGCAAAAGTTTCCAATTCCTAATTAAACATATGCATTAGGACAAAAATATTCATGCCACAATACTAAAATGGTTCAAATATATGACATGTAGAATGCAAGACATCTACAAGATTAAATTGTTAGATAGCTAGCAGCTCAAGGAGATAAAGGTTTTTCCTTATATAATTTTAAGTTTCGAAATTCATTTCTGATTAACCCTACAAGATAGCTTGAGCAGATTCTAAATGAGCATTTCAGAAAATGGTCAATAGTAGTGTTGAAAAGCCACATACATACTCACACACCAAAATTGATATATGAAAGTGAAGCATTTATTTCCATTTACAAAGCAAGCAGTAGTGCTATACAACCAATTACAAAAATAAATATTATTATAAAGATGAATCAAGTTACATAAAACAATAGAGAGATACATTAGTGCAAGTCCTTTACTACCTCTAAAATCAATTCCCTGCCTCCAAAGATGGATTGGATCTCACTACAATATTGTAAATGAATCACATACTCTATCCTTACAAATAGGTTGTAAGCCCAAGTATTACTCTGCCTCTTTTCTCTCAGATTCAAATTCCCTTTCTCACAATCAGAGATGGGTATTTATACATAGTGAAAACATTAACAATTTATCCCAATCTCTCAATGAAAAATACATAAAAAGAAAGCCAAACAATACATTTATATCCAATGGATAATCCTTGCCTAATCTTAGCAAACCTTAGAAACTAACTTTGAATCTGATTCTAAGAGACTTTGAATGAGTCGAAGGGTTGTTTCCAACAAAATCCCTGAATAGCCTTAGCAACACCCTCTGTTCTTTTTTAAGCGTTGAAGTAGTTTAACTGTCTGATTAAAATCGTAATTCCAATTTCTTACAAAATTATCCCCTAGATTATCACTGCAATCAAAATAAAACAGAGTAGTGAACGTTTTATTATAAACGATGTGAATATTAACAAATCACAAAGAAAACCATAGTAATAGCCTGAAATCTTAAAACAATAACCGTTTAAACTTTATAACAGTGATCAAACTGAAGTGTGACAATGATAGACATGGAAGGGTATCGAAAGTTTTGATATCAGAGTTTTGAAATGGTCGCAACATGACACTTTATACAAAACTTGTGACATAGGAAAGTTCCGATGCAGTGGATATGATATTATATTTAAATTTTTTATGATAAAACACATTGGATCCACATATCATATCAACAATCGAAGATTAGGCCTTGTCGAAGCTGCCATTTAAAAGTTTTGATAAAGTGGTAGATGTGATTTGATAATTAAATCATAATGTTAAATCAAGTTGGGTAAACATATAAGATATTAGAGAAAATTAGAGGTTATATGATATCACATATCGACAATCAGAGGTTTTGAGTGGTGACACTTAATAAAAATGCCGATATGGTAGTTTCCAATAGGCTTTTGTTATATGCATTGTGTGTTATTTACAAAAGGTTTCCAAAATATATTACTCAGACAATGGATTATTATTCAAAGGCCTAATTTATCTTTGGTTTAATATAAAAAAGATTAAAGTCACACAATAACATAAGTCTTGGACTCAAGGGCTAATTGATTCATTTATTCTAATTAATTAATTTTAAAACAAAGTTTAATTAATCAAAGAAACTTTGAATAAGATTAAGGCACACTTAAACTAAAACAAAGCTAATTAGGCAAAAATGAACTAACCAATGATTCAAAATCCAAATGCAAATACAAAAGGGGTCCCTATAGTTATTATGATAATAATAAAGTCAAAATGGGGGTGTTGTGCTTTTTACCACAACACTAGGCCAATAGAATTTCTTTATATGAAAAAAAAGTATAAAATGACTATTTCAGCCTTGGGCCAATTTAGCAAAGCTAGGGAGATGTTGCTGAAAGTTTCACCCTTCGGCTGGACATATTTGTGATGTAACAACTTCTTTATTAATACATTCAACCTCCATGCCAGGTTTTACTTCTCTATGAGTTATATGCATGATTGATCCATGCCAGGTTTTACTTCTCTATGAGTTATATGCATGATTGATCTGTATTTTCCATAAGTTAAATTCTTAACTAGGGTGTGTGAGTTAGTTTGGTCAGTCCCACCAACCCAACTCCATAACCCTTCTGTTAAATACCTATATATTTATGTGTGGTGTGCATCCTTGAATATATTATATTGTGCTAAGTTTATATATTGGTGTGAATGTTGTTATGTTTTTTTAATAGCGTGAATCTATCATTTATGCTCATAATATTTCTCTAAATATACTTTTCAAACCTAGAGCATAAGAGAAAGGTTGAATCATTGATGAAACACATGATTTCCCTGTCTTAAAGCACTTATATCTTGGGTTATTAAATAAGGATATTTTTTCATACTCAAATCTGCTTGATTATGTCTTATTTCATTAGTTTCTCATTGATTTGATTGTTGTTCATTGCATGGCTTGTCATATCTATCTTGTTAAGTGCTTAATGTGAATATTGGGGCATTGTTCTTGCCCAACTACTCATTTGATTAAAATCTGGGTTTTGGGTGACAGTGTGGTGTTAGCTTTCTTAATTTATGGAAACACTGAGCCTGGAATCTTTGTGGTGTATGGTTTGATATTTGTGGTTATTATACTTGTTTTTTAATCATAACCTTAGCACCAATATCTACACCTAAGTACCTTGACTATATTGGTTGTAACTTGGTCATGCACCCCTTTTGAGCCTTGTTGGTTGAATACCATTTCATATTTGTGTTGTTCAGGAAGATATTGATTCTATGTGAGGGTTCAATCTACATATTGTTAATTTCCTTTTTGGATATTCAAAGGTATCTTTGATTGATATTTCCATTTTGGGTTTGGGGCCCTAATTTAGTTTTTGAAGTTTATTTGGTTAAATTTGGGGTTAGGGATTTTTCTAGTACATGCAAGCAATTGTGTGAAACATAGTATTTTACAACATTTTCTTATAGAATAAGAAAAAGATTGTGTTTCTTTAGATGAGGAATATGCATTTGATGTTTTGAATTAGAAATAATGTTTTAGAACACTGTTGTGAGTAATGGTTATTTTGTGAGTATTTTCTAGCAACATGATTGGTTAATTTTTGGATTGCACACAGTAGCATTTATTTATTTTTGAATGGGATTTTGATTACATTGGCATCTACAGGTACTTAGTTAAGAAAAGTTTGAGAACTTCTTTGAGTGAGTGTGATTTATTTGTGGAAAAGTTTTTAATAAAAGCATTTAATGAATTGGATCATAGAGTTGGATGAGAAATAGATGCAAGGGTGAATTTTATTTGAAATACTTTATTTGCTTAGTGTGGTTGTAACTTCAAGAATATTGCCCAAACTGAAAATTTAATGGTATTTTATTTGTTTTTATGAAATAAGTTTCTATCCTTTTTTTGAAATAATATGATTAAAGAGTGAAATTTTAGGAGGAGACCTTGTTTTAAGATTGCACAGTGTGAAAATTTGCTTGCATTTTTGTTTGAAATAGTAGGGTAAATAAGACAATCAAAGTATTTCTAGCACAAATAGTATTGCACCTCGAAGTTTACTAATCCATATTGACAAGTGAATGTTGAGATAAATACAAAACTAATACTGCAACCCAACATTTTGCCACCGTTGGCGGGGAGGCATCTAGGGGAGATTCTGGTAATCTTTTCAAGTATTTGTTTTCAACATTCGAGGTAAATTTATGATATGTTTTTTTACAGGGGCTGATATTTTTTTTTATTTAATAAGATGGGTAATGATGAAGGGGTTGGTGAAATTCGACCACTCGAAGAACAATCCACCTTTGGATTTCCAATTATAAACCCTGATACAATTGTTCATATGAAAAATATGTTGCCTTTAGTCCTTCCACATTTCCATGGTAAGGTACACGAGTATCCTAATTATTTTATTTTCAAATTCAACAACCTTAGAGGAGCTATGATTATTCATTAGATGCCCAAAAGTTTAAACTTTTCCCTGCAACCCTTAAAGAGTCAGGTTTACGCTGGTTTATCGGGTTTGGGGGAAACACTATCACTTCCTGGAATCAAATGAAGAGGAATTTTCTGAACAAATATCAAGAATATTGTAAGACACAAGAAATACATGATGAAATATTTACTATCACAAAGAATGGCAATGAAAATTTGGAGCACTATCTTGAAATATTTTTGTATATCCTTCAGTGGTCTAAGCACAAATTTAATGTGAGATTGTTAGAACCTTATTTTTATGAGGAATTTTGGATGATTCCAGGAATAAATTGCATTTGTTAGGACATGGAGACATTGCTCAACTTTATTTTGACCAAATTTGTCACTTGTGTAGGGAGATTTCATGTAATCAATCCAGATCTGGTAAGGGAATTAGAAGCAATTATAGAAACAAATGATTTGATTGACATATGCCATGATTATTGGTTTGGAAAATAAAATGGATAATATGAAAACTAAAATTATGAATATTGTTTGTAAGAAAATAGATTCTTTAAAATTTAAGTAAAAACTAGAATAACAAGAGTCATTATCCATTTATTGTCCAAAATGTAAAAAGAACCATATTTTACGTGAATGCCCCACAAATGTTAAGGTTGTTAATAACTGTGTGATATGTGCAGGTAAACATCCTACCGTGTAATTCCCATATATACCTGGGTTGAAAGAAACATTTGAATAGGAGAATTCAATACTTGATCCATTGCATGCTATGGGAGCTCAAACATCATGGCCACGGGTAAGTACATGTATGGCAGCTAAACTTGCACCATACTATCCTGATTTTCATAATTTATCAAAACATTCTTTTCAAAATCTGAATTATCCTCAACCTTGGCAACATGGGTATCGTCCATTGTTTTGATAGTCTCCTCCTCCTTGGAAACAAGGATGGAGAGGACCACCATACTCTCATTTCTCTTATCCCATGCCTACCCATCCATATCCTACATAGTATGCACCTTATCCTACAAAACGATCTACACTACCAGTTGCTCTGCCTCAGCACACACAACCTATGCCACCACCATTTCCATTGCCACCACCATTCCAACCACCTTAGTTGCCAACATAACCTGTGCCCAACCCAAATAATAAAGTAGTACAATTGATTCATTCTCTTGCACCACTCGCTTCCCCACTTACCAGACCTTTCCAGTTGTGGTCAATGACCTACAGATGAGATCGAGAAAGGTGATACACTAAAAAAAAAAAGATAAACAACCTGCAATAATAATTGAGGAAAAAATTGAGGAGGAAACTTCTAATATTTCAAACAATGTGTTGAAAATAATACTGAGAGGGGGGGGGGGGGGGGGGTTGAATCAATATTATCAAGTCAAATAATCCTTTTCAAAAACCAAATTGTATACGCTACTTCAGTTAATTAAAACTCCACATATATACGCAACTATTCAGAGGTAAAACTGAGTCGACAGAGCAAACCTTTTAATTTACTTTAACTTTCAGATGATGTTTGTTAATCTGAGATGAGAATTAAAATAACCAGTAACCCAGAAGACAGTGAAACAGAGCAGAAAGACAATCACACACAAGAACACCAGATATAAGGCGGAAATCCAATGTGGGTGAAAACCACCTGCTGCAATTCGTCTCATCTTCTTTAAAATTAGAAACTTTGTTTACAATGTACTGGTGCAGTCCTTACCCGTACTCCAGGCTGCAACTGCGAGGCTACAACTCTCTCTCGTTTTCCAGCTTTCCTGAAGGGAGCTACACCCCTTAGCTCTTGTACTTGCCAGATACTAGTACGTAGGCTCTGGCCTACAGAAGGCTAGATCTTCTCTTTCTTCAGGGCCACTTTTCATCATTTTCACTGGATCCATGAACATCAAACATCATCAAGAATCAACCAATCTCCTTTTCACCAACTAGATCTGAAACAAGTAGATACTTCTCTGACAGTTGTACACAGAACACTGTACCAGAAACCACACAGCAGAACCCAGAACACAGCAGAAACATCTAGATCACAGCTTAAAGCATATACGCAATTTCAACAGTCTGCAACTTGTGTGCATACGCATCTGCGTATGGAACAACGTGCGTATACGCGACTTTACTTCCTCTAAACTGCGTGTATACACGCCTTCGCTTTACTGAACCTGCGTACAAATCTATAAAGGAAAACACACTCTTCCAGATATTCAATCACTAATTATCAGACTTATAGATCAGACAAGCGCCACATCAAGCAGATCAAAATCATACAGAGATACTACCATTTAGGCTTAAAGATTATGACCCATGAATAGACCTTATCCTTCCTTATCCTTCCTTTTGCGCTAAGATTCCTCCTTCCTTCAGATCCAGATCTGCGTCACCATCCAATATACCAGCTCTAGCACTTTATCAGATCTTCAATAATAATACAGATGGTAATTTGTCACAAGATCTCCTTCCTCTTTTATAGTCCTAGGCCTTCCCCAATACCATGGTTCAAAACCATAACATTTCAATACCATGAACCCAAAACAATGGATCGATACAATTGAAGAGACGCCATGGTCCAAAACATAGGTTCAAGTTCCAAGATCTAACTGCCATGGACCAAAAGAATGATCACCAACATATATGCGCTTTTCTAAAGTATAATCCGCGTGTATACGCGTCTTCGTCTAGATGAACCTGCGTATATGTCTTTTTCTACTTTCTGAGTGCCTGAACTGAGATCTGTTACCAAAGAAGGTTGCCATCAAGGACACCACCTATGCCAGAGCTCCAAACCTGTGCCATAATGCCAACAATCTCCCCCTTTGGACTTGATGGCAACACCAATATCCAAGATCATTCTCCCCCTTTGTCATCAAGGGCAAAGGGTTGTGCTCCCCCTGAGTATATGCTAAAATTTCTGTCCTTCTGTGCTAACCATGCTCCCCCTAAATGTAGGCAAGATCTACAAAAGGATGTTCTTAGTACATACATCCATAAGACTTAGTACATACATCCATCACCCAACCAACCGAGTGGAATACATCAGAAATTTACATATGATGACCAAATACATTGCATCTTCATCCCAGGCATAGTGGGGAAACCAATATAGGCCGTTACATGACCTTGACACCATATAAGAAAGAGATACATGACATAGAGACAAATATTGAACATATCAACAACTGATAGCAGCAGCAACTGACAATGATCATTCAGATTAGCAACCAAGATTTCCTTTTGTTCGCCTTCTGCCTGAAATCAACAACAGCTATGCACTAGAACCAAAAGCTTCTAAACAAATGCCAACAATGCATAATTAGAAGATTATTTGCTCCCTCTGAACCTGTGCCGAATGGTCTCTGACAGACCCCTATCAAAATATCTTCAACCAGAGCCTGCTCCTTCTGATATCCATCAAGCCTTCATATACGCGACTGTCTCTCTACTGACCGGCGTATGTACGCGGATACTTCTTATCCAACACGCGTACACCCAATTTTCTCTAAAGATTTAACAGCAAGATGATATATCCACAACTCCCAACTTCTGTCTGAGATATTCAAAAGTTTCCCTAGGCAGTGGTTTGGTGAAAATGTCAGCAACTTGTTCCTTAGAAGGAACATACTCCAATTTAACCTTTTGTTCCAAAACTTGTTCCCGGAGAAAGTGATACTTGATCGGTATGTGCTTGGTCTTTGAATGCATGACTGGGTTCTTTGAAATGCTGATTGCACTTGTATTATCACATAAGATGGAGATAGGTGGTGTACAAGTGATTTAAAAATCCTGCAAGACCTGCATCATCCAAGGGAGTTGAGTGCAGCAAGATGTAGCAGCCACATATTCCCGCTTCAGCTGTAGATAAAGCAATCGAGCTCTGTTTCTTGTTGAACCAAGATACTAATTTGGAACCCATAAAGAATGCACCACCACTTGTGCTCTTCCTGTTATCCACACTTCTGACCCAATCTGCATCTGTATAAGCATGAAGTGTGAGATATGTATCTATAGGATACCATAAGCCATAGTTTTGAGTTCCTTGAAGGTACTTGAAAATTCTCTTCACTGCCTGAAGATGAGTTTCCTTTGGATTTGCCTTAAATCTTCCAACTATTCCCACTACATGCATGATGTCTGGTTGGGTACCTGTCAAATAAAGTAGACTTCCAATCATAGATCTGGAGGTTGGTTGATGTACTACTATTGATTCATCTTTTGCACTAAGACTGCATCCTGTAACCATAGGGGTACATACTGGTTTCGAATCTTCCATGCCATACTTCTTCAGAATCTGCTTGAGGTACTTGGTTTG
>APFE030705849.1:34092-51255 GCA_000404065.3 Pinus taeda
AAATCTCTTCATAAAAGTTATCCATATTTATAGCATCCATGTAATCATCATCTTCAAAAGCCATTAAAAGTTTATAGTCATTACCTCGTTCATCTTCATCACTATTTGATAGACCATCACTGTCTTCACGAGTGTAATAGCTTTTCTTATTTGCATTCTATTTCTTGTTCCATCTAACAGGTTCCTTTCCCTTATCGATCTTATCCTTATGAGGAAATTTGGCAGCATAGTGACCTACTCTTCCACAAGCAAAGCATTTGAAAGGCAACTTACCTCTGAATCTTCTAGTTCCCCGTTGAAGATTTCTGACAAAACTTGATTCTTCTTCTTCTTCTTCTGACACGTGTCCTGACTCATAGTACTCTCCTTTGTCTAAAGCCTTGAAGGCAGCTACTCTCCTGTCTGATGGACCTCCTTTCCTCCTTTCATAAGCAGTTAGAATTTCATGTAGCTGTGACATTTTAAGGTTTTGAAGATTCTCCTTTTCTTCTATAGCAGAAACTTTAGATTCAAATATAGGGGACAAAGATCTTAGAACTTTTTCAACCACAACAGCCTCTTTTATTTCTTCACCCAAATTTTTCATACAATTAATAATCTCATCTACATGAAGAAAATAATTAGCGACACTTTCATCATTATACATCTTGAGATTTTCATACTGAATCCTGAGGGTTTGAAGTTTTGCTCGTTTTACCTGATCATCTCCTTCACAGCTCAGAACAATCTTGTCTCATATTTCTTTTGCGGATTTAAACTACATTACCTTGACAAATTCTGATTGAGATAGGCATCCTAATAGAGTATTGACAGCCTTTGCATTTGTTTCATATTTCTTCTTCTTAGCCGGATCTGTAGGAGTTGCTGATGGAAATGTATACCCTATATCTATGATATCCTAGACTTTTGTACCAAGATATTGAAGATAGGCAATAACTCTTACCTTCCAATAAACGAAGTTTGTCCCATCAAAAATCAGTGGCCTGATTAATGCTTCCCTCTCATAGTTGCTCATCATGAAAGATCTTTCTTCAAGCGATCAAGCTTCTTCTGAACAACCTGCTCTGATGCCAATTGTTGGAAATAATACTGAGAGGGGGGGGTGAATCAGTATTATCAAACTCTTCTCAATATACCTTCCAGATTTATACTTAAATTTATTCTTCAGATATTGATCATTGATTTGTATGTCAGTGCCATATAATAATAACCAAGAACAAGAAAAATAGATAGGCACACCAAAGAACACCGGATATAAGGTGGAAAGCCAATGTGGGTGAAAACCACCTGCTGCAATATGTCTCTATCTTCTTTCAATTAGAAACTTCTTTTACAATGATTTTGTACTGGTGCAGTCCTTTACCAGTACGCAGGCTGCAACCTGCAGAGAGCTACAACTCTCTCTCTTGTTTTCCAGTCTCTCCTGGAAGGGATCTACAACCCCCTTAGCTCTTTAAGGACCACGTTTCATTAATTTTTAGACTGGATCCAAGAAGATTAAATAATCATCAAGTACATGCAAAACACCCAATCTCCTTATACAATCAACCAATGAATCACCCAACTCTTCAGAATGTTGTAAACAGAAAAGTAATACCGGAAATCTAAACCCAGAATTCTGCAGCAATAGATAAAAGACAGCCAACAAATGTTTCAAGATAAGTCCGCAACTTCACCAAGAGGGGCATGCGAATATCTGCACTGGTCGGTCTTCTACTCTGCGTATCTCCACACCACACATTCTTCTGTCCTGTGTACTTCTATTCAGATCCGCACCTGCACCGTCTGCCTGACAGCGTACCTTCGCACTGAGCCTTCTTCTGTGCTGCGTACCCCGAACTGCGCCTTCTTCTTCACAGCATACCCCCGCACTATGCTTTCTCCTGAGTTGCGTACCTCGTACTACGCCTTCTGTTGTGCTGCGTACCCCCGCACTGTGCTTTCTCCTGAGCTACGTACCCCCGCACTCACGCCGTGGATCGCCTGCGAACTTCTGATTAGGGCCAAATTAACAGTCCTCCAATGTGCCACAGTTAGTCAGATCCACAGATCTGTTCATGCGCCCGAGAGATCATGACTTATCAATAGATTCGCCTTAAGTTTTCTCCTTGATTTAGATCTAGCTTTTAAAACCAATCACCCAAAATTTCAAATCTTAAGATATTCAAATTTCACTAGTATCTAGCAAAGTGATCTCCTTTCCTTTTTATAGGCAAGCCTTTACTCAAACCATGGTCCAAAACCATAGGTATTCAAAACTAGGAACCCAATACCTTGGATCAATACTTTTAGATGCAAAACCACGGACCAAAACCATAGGATCAAATATGTCGGGCTAAATACCACGGACCATTCATAAAGATTCCCCTGTGCACGTGCTTTTTCTGCATTGGAATGAGTGAAACTGGGGTCCGCAAATTCTGAACGGAGAACCTACGAGTATAACCACACATCTTGGTCGGCATACCTGCGGGTCCGCAGCTTCTCTTAAGATCACCTGCGAGTATCTCAATTTCCATGACTTTGAGTGCCTGAACTGAGATCTACCACTTGAGTGAGTTGCCATCAAGTACAACACCTATGCCATAGAGCCAAACCAGAATCATAATGCCAACAAGTAGCACTGAGGCATGTCTCATATCACCAAAATTAGGGAAGCATCAAATTGTAATTACACCGAACTGTGGGAGGAATAGTATCAAACTATGTTTGCATGAAGCATAAATATCCTTTCTGAGTTCCTTGTAATGACACCGAACCATTTTCCTTATCAGAATTTGTTAGCTCTAGTATAGCACTAAAAACTTATTCTCTCAAATTTGAACTTGTATATGATGTAACGCCAAGATCATAGGCTTGTATATATAGTGGCATGTCCCTCTTAAATGAGTCAACATGAATCATAAAGAGATACGTCTTTGTATTTAGGCTAACATTATATTATTTTAGGTAAGAAGACCTGATGAGGATTATTTCAACAACAAGGAGACTTTGACTTGATGGAGGATTCTTCACAATTTGACTTTGACAGTATCCTAAAGCTTACAATGGAGGCTTGACCTATAAATTTAACCCAAGCATGAAACTCGTGCTTTAAAAAGTCAATTAAATTAATAATAAAAATTTATTTTTCTTTATTTTGACAAATATTTTACATTTTGACTTCAAGTACAATTATGCAGACTGAACCTAGTTACATTCTTCAACACTAGGGAGTTATTCATATTTACATAGAATCATAGAGGTACATGGAAGATCTCAAAACACATCACCTACAAGGAAGTTTAAGAATTGCTATGCCATGGACGAGATTCCTGACCATGGCAATCTATCGATCAGTCTCTCAACAATTTAGGCATTGCCAAGCCACGGACTAGATTCCTAACTAGGGAAATCTATCTGGGTGGGACTAAGATGGACTCAAGGTTTCAATCTCTCTAGGTGCCATCATGCCTACTTGTTAACCACCAACCCAGGGACCTAGGTGTGTATCCACAATCATAGCTCTACGACCCATGTCAACCTTCCTACTTTGGGACATAGACATTAACACAAAGTTCCAGCCAAATGTCCTCCCAGGAAATTCTTCACTCACAAAGCCTCTCCTTTATCCAGCAGATCAAGGACAACAAATCTCTCCCAATAAAACTGATTGGTAACCAACATGTTATCAAAAACTTTGAGAGATTTATCTTTACAAACACAACCCTGGTCAATAATATACTTTCACATATAAATAAACAAAAACCCTTAGAGTTTTTCTTATGTTGCTTCTCAACATGGTAGGCCTAACAAATGAATATTTCCTTCACATACAACACCATATCCTTCAAAATTCATTCTCTGATCAAAATTATGCTCTCTCTCTCAACCAAGGATATTTTCTCTATCCAAGCTCCCTCTTAAACTAAGGAAGATCTCTTCTATCCAGGATCACTCTTAACCCAGGGAGATCAACTTCTTATTTTCAAAAACAAAGAATATTTTTTGGCTTCCTTTCATCTCATCAAAGTTATCATTACCATCATCGTTCATATGATGCTTATAGAATTAAATTTTCTTTCGATCATATTCACCACCTTTAATATTATGTACCTGCACAACTTAGATAGCAAGTACAATCAAAACTAAAGAAGCATGAGGTTATCCATATCAAAATCTTACACTAATGGAAGTATTAGACTTTTACAAACATAATCAGCAAGATATTATACTTTAATATTTCAACTTCTTTCCCACGTTTTGTTACAAAACTTAAATCACATTCATAGCTCATCAAGATATCAAACTCATCATGTATGTGGTTTCAATATTCTTTGAATGACATGACAAGAAATTTCATATAGAAAACTCTATAAACAAATCAGGCATCTAACAATTTCGAAATTTCATATGTTAGACTTCCTACTAGGATTTCATGTAAACCCTTGATTTCTTATTTTTCTCAATCTCATTAATCATTGTATAAATATATCTCAGATACACATACTAGAGAAATTAACTACTACTAGGGTTTAACTACAAAACCCTATATTTACCAAACAACATCATCAAACTCATACAAGGTCTTCGATTAAACCCTGAGACTTATGACCAACAATAATTAGATCAAGAACACATATCTAGGAATTCATCATCAAATAATATGTCAAACAACGTTAGTATTTTAGGCATATATCAACCTAGACCAATCTAGGGATTCAACTAATGGACACATATCTAGGGTTTCATTCCTAGGGACTTATTTAAATACATAACAAAGGTTTTTCTCATAGGGCCAACCAAACCCTAAAAATTTATGGTTTCAATTTATAATATAGAAAACCCTACTTTACCATAAATTTAAATATTTAGAATTTCAGTCAACACCATTTCAACCCTAACAAGTTAGGGTTTTCATGATCATACCAAAACCCCAAACAGTACATCATGAACAAAAACTTCAAATAGCATTTTCCAGTAACCCTAAGAAATTTAGGGTTTCTAACATTAACATTATCATACCCTTAGGTTAGAGTTTTCGAGAGAACCTGTCTATGGTTCTATAAGATCAAATAAGAATATGAGGGGGTAGATTTATCAAGTGATGAATCACCCAAAACAAGAATCATTATGGTTCAATATAGCTAGACATAACAATGTTAGTATTATATTATCAAATGAATAAACATTTATTACAAAGAAATCAATGTTTTGTAGTTTAGGGCATACCTTTGTTCCTTGACAAACCTTGTCTTAGGATTTCCTCTTCCATACTCTTGAGGATATAGTAGATGTTTTCCAACAGACCTTGGAAGGATTCCTTGAAGTGTCTTCCAAGATATTTTATACCTATAATGCATACTTACAAGCAAAACATGTGATACCAAGAACATGATTTAGTTTCTAAAATTAGATCTCTTACATAAATGTGGAGGATCGAATCTATGAAAAGTTATTCCTTCTTTAATCAAGGAATTTTGCTTGGAATCCTAGATTACTTGTAATCCCATGAGGAAAGTGGATTAAAGTTTTAATATGTTATCTAGAGAGTACACTCTTTATCCTAGACTATTTAGAAACAAGGATTATATGAACCATTAGATATAATGGAAATTCAAATGCTTTAATGACATATGTACCTTTTGAATTACATACCTATGATTTTATTAGACTTGTTGCAAGTACATCTTGTTGAGTACGGAGTACTTACTTGATTTTCTTAAGTTGGTTCCTTGTGCTTGTACTTTATAGATCTCCATAGGTAGTTGTACCAAGTTCCATCCCTTCTCACTAGAATGAAACCATCACATTGTAGTGACACTGAACCATTGTGGTGGCACCAAACTCCTTTTCTTTGTAGTTATACCAAGAGAGTGATTGCACCAAGACTGTCTTTTTGTAGTAATAGCAAAACCTACTCACTATGGGAGCACCTAATCCTTCAATGTGATGTATCACTGAGATTTATTTATGTGGTAGCACTGTAACTATTTCACTAAGATGAGACAGAGATATTGTCACTCAAACCCTGTCATTATGATAACATCTAGACCATAACTTCACCGAAATGCTTGGAGCCCATTCTATGAAAAGATCTGAACTATCTTATTGTGATAGTGCCAAAAGTTTATCTCTGAAATCGAACTTGTTCAATCCTCATTCTAAAGATGATCTGAATTGATTTCATTATGGTATATTAGAACCCATTATCGATACATTTTGACCTCTTCCTTCCTCTTCAAGGTTTCTTTAATATGTTAGATAAAGGCTGAACTAGCTCACTGTAATTTTAGTTCCATTAGCCCAAAAGTGTCCTTCTTCAAACTACCTTTAACTATGACCATAGCTTTGATACCATGCTAAGAAATCCAAAGAGGTAACAGTTACAGATTTTAGTTATTATGACATTATCTTGTGATGTTTATTATTATTATTTCTTTTGAATTATATGTTCTTATCATCAAGACTAATTCCAAACAACAAATAAAAGAGAACATAATATGTAGGCACATTGCTAGGGAAAAACCCCTCTCTAGGGGAAAACCCAACCAAAATTATTCCTTTAGTACATTCAAGATGAGACAACCAAGACCCTTACAACTTAGACTCAAGACTCCTCCATCAAGTCATCCTCCTTTCACTTTGTTTTCATACCATGTCACTTTGTTAGCTTAAAATGGCATATGCACCGAGACATCATCATTATGATACCACTAATATCTTCTTATTGTAGGATCATTGAACTGATGTCACTTTGATACTGAAGCCATTGTGATAGCTTCTGAACTGAGGTCACTATAGTGGCATTGAATTGAAATGGAACCCAAAATGTGAGACTATAGTAGCACCAAATCATGTGGCATATTACCGAAATTGTGAAAGTATCAAATTGTAATAACACCAAACCTATAACAGCACCAAATTTTTGGAAGCATAGTATCAAACTGTGTTAGCATAACACCGAACTGTAGAAGCATAAATATCATATCTGAGTTCCTTGTAATGACACTGGACCATCTACCTTATCTGAACTTGTTATCTCTATTATAGCACCTAAAACGTTTTCTCTAAAATCTGAACTTGTATATGATGTAATGTGAATATCATAGGATTGTATATATAGTTGTATGTCCATCCTAAATGAGATGACATGAATCATGAAGAGACGTGTCTTTGGATTTAGGCCGACATGATATTATTTGAGGTAATCCAACTTAGTGAGGATTCTTTCAACAGCAAGGAGACTTTGACTTGATGGAGGAGTCTTCACAAATTGACTTTGACAATAACTCAAAGCCTACAATGGAGGCTTGACCTATAAATTTGACCCAAGCATGAAACCCATGCTTTTACAAGTCAATTAAATTAATAATAAAAATTTCTTTTTCTTTTTTTTGACAAATATATTACATTTTGACTTCAAGTACAATTATTAATACCGAACCTAGTTACATTCTTCAACAACAAGCCTTTACCAAAAATATAGGGGTTATTATAGAGCTACAGATACCAAAGATGAAATATTTAGAATGAACAAAGAAGAAAATGAATCTCTAGAAGAATATGAGGAAAGGTTTCAACTCAACTACAAGGGAGAAAACATTGTACTATGGTTGAAGACTCACTCAAACTTATTCTTTTGAAAGGGTTTAGGGAATAACTCATGGAGATATTGAACCTCCAATAGAATGGAGACGTTTACCAAGTGAACTATAGGGGCATAAAGGAAAAAATTTCAAATTTCACTATAGGGAAAGTAAGAAAAAAGGAGTAAACGTAAGATTCTAGTAAATTCTTCCACTCCTTCCTCTATAATCACAAAAATTAGATAGGAGGAATGTTAACAGATATAGAAATAGAAATTTTGTACTTACTAGATCCATAGACATATATGTTATAGGAAAAAATAAAAATCAAAAGGAAATATAAGGGGCATTAGCCACTTTTTCCCTAAATGCGTAAGAAGGAATTATCACAATGAACCCCCACTTAATGTTGTATAATGTGTCTTTTTTGAAGAGAAACTCTTCATTGACAAGTTCCCTTCATTACTAGGACTCAAATCTATGTATAAAGCATTCAAAGGAAGTGTGGCATTGTTTTTCTTCCTCAATAGAAAATTACCAACAACACCAATGCCACTCCAATGTGATATGAACCATATCCCTCCACAATATTTATTGGTTGTACTTCACAATTCCATCCCGGATTTGATATCAACCTAATTCACCCTCTTGGGCTATGGCCAACCTTTAGTATACCAAGTCAAACTATTCCTTTCGATTAATCATTTTGGAATAAAAAACCATAATGGAATAATCATCCACAAGGAAGGAGACCTCCACTCCTTCAATATCCAACTTCAATGCCTCACTTCCTCCTCAACCAAAAACATCCCTTAATGTCTCACTCTTGCAAAAAAGCTCAACTCCCTATTGAACCAGCCCAAAATCTAAACAATAACTAAGGTCAATTAGCCTACATTAATGATTTTACACGCTAAACCTACTCCTTTTGTGTCCAAGAGATCAATTTAAGGTCAAGGAAATTAATACAAGATCCTCCCACGCCAAACCAAGTAGAAGAAAATTATAAAGGAGATATTGTCACCCTACAACTCAATCCTCCACATGATCCACCTTTCCCTAAGAGGTTAAACATTAAGAAACCCTACACATATGAGAAAAATGAACTATTAGGAGAATTTAAAAATTTATGTATCAAAATTCCCCTTCTACCTGTTATTAAGGATGTTCCCATATACAATAAGTACATCAAGGAAGAATGTGACCTATGAGAGAGAAAAAAACTACTCATACCATACAGATCATAGGACAACTATTATACTTTATGCTTGGGAGGTCAACTGCTCCTATGTATTCAGATTTAGGTAGCACTATGGTAAATTTCTACATCAACCAAGTCCTTGTCCATAATACATTGATTGATTTATGACTTGTAATCAATGCTATTAAGAAGGATGTAATGATAATATTAAACCTCCAAGATTTACTAAGGAAAACCACCATTGTACTTTAGCTTCTTGATAGGTTAGCAATGGAGTGTGAAGGGATGTTAGAAGATGTTATGGTGTTCATTTATTCTTTGGAGTATCCCACTATTTTTTTAGTCCTTCAACCAAAAACCAAATTCAATGGCTATGAATTCATTATAGGAAAGCCTTGGATAGAAACAATATATGATTACATTAGTTGTAGATAAGATAGCATGACCGTCACAAATTTTCAATCTTAAAATCATATTTTCATTTACCCTCCTACTCATCTACTATTCGAAGAAGAATTCCTAGCATGGGTGGAAGAAGAGAAAGAAGAATGTATTTGTACTTCAAATAATCCCATTTTCATAATTAACATTTCTTTGAGTGGAAAGCAAGCTAATGAGGATACATTTATTCCCAGTTTTTTGTAAAATCCATAACCTATTGTTTTACAAATTAGTAGCCTAAATGGTGGACAATAGAACACATTTTCTAAGAATTAATAAGGAGATGTGTGGGAATAATTGTTCACACTAGGATATAATAAGCACTATTAAAGCCATAAAAATATACACCTTTAAAACTTTCAAAAATCAACCCAAACCTCACTACTGATAAAGAGTAGAAATCGTTGATTGCTTTGAAAAATAATGTTACAACATTTTCATGGGACTATAAGGAGATGGAGAGAAACAACCCCTCCATCTCTACCGACTACACTTACATCAAGAGGATCATAAACTTATCAAATAAAATCAAAGAAGGTTTAACCTCACTATTAATGATATTATGAAGGAGAAACCTCAAAACCTCTTATATTCTGGATTTATTTATTGAACCTCTGGTGGTTATTGGGTCTCAACTTTGATCGTTGTTCCTTAAAATAATGGTATATGGAGTGTGTGTGACTATAGGTTTTTTTTGTGTGTTATATTCTTTGTACAAATATCCACACATTTTGTGAAAATGTGAAATGAACAATAATGGGGTCATAGGGAGGGTGGCAACCCCCCCGAAAAAAAATATACAAAAATAAAATAAAAACAAAAATAAAAAGGCGGCTTTTTACTTTTCTAAAATTAGCTTTTTGGTGCATGGTGTTTTTTCCCATGGTTTTCTAGTTTTGGTTAAGGAATTACAATTCTTTTATAATCCAGGGTAAATGGATTGCCATTTCATGGATGCGGGAGATATATATAAATATAAAATAATATAAAAAAAAATATAATATATATATAAAAAAAAGTAATACATATAGATATATATAATATTATATATATATATATATATATATAATATATATATATCTATATATATATATATATATATATATATAATATATATATATATTTGGTTTTCCTAGTTTTGAGTTTCTAGGATCAAAATCCATGTGTTAATGTGTGCATTTTCCATTTCATCATTTTTGTTTTAATTAAGAATTCGTTTGTAGCAATTAATTGTATAGTGTTGAAACCTACATATGTAGCTCAAAAAAGTCACTAGGAAAGGTAATTTTCCCTTTTGATTTATTGACCAAGTCCTAGATGTCTTGGAAGTAAAGGAATACATCTCAATATTAGATGGATTTAGTGGGTATAGTGGGATATAAATTTATCCAAAATACTAACATAATACTACCTTCACCATCCCCTAGGGTATACTTTATTATAGGGTGCCTCCCCTTGGTCTATGTAGTGCTTATGCCACCTTCCAAAGAGTTGTACTAAGTATGTTTTTAGAATACATCCATGATACTGTATAAATATATATTGGTTATTTCACACCTTCTGGTGGCTCCTTCCATGAATCTTTAGTCTATCTTGATAAATTCCTTTAAAGGTGTGAATAAATTAACCATTCCTATAGTCATGAAAAGTGTCACTTTCTTATGATTAAAAGAGTTGTCATGGGGAATCATTTGTCTTCCAAAGGAATTGAGGTATACCCAAACAAAGTGAAAATAATAAAACATATTCCCATTCCTTAGAAAAAAAGGGGGTTAGAAGTTTCCTTGTCCATGTAGGTTACTATAGGATATTTATCGAAGATTTTAGAAATTTGGTCTCTCCCTTGTTTTCCTTGTTAACCAAAGACAAAAAACTTTGTTAGACCCTATAATGCTAAAAATATTTTGATTTTAGAAAGGAAAAACTAACATCAACACCTATCCTATAGGGCCCTAACTAGAACCATCATTTCTATATTCATACTAATACCTTGGATAGAGTAGTATGATTAGTGTTGGGACAATAAGATAATAAGATTCCTTATGCTATTTACTTCATCAATAAGAATTTTGCCAATGTAGAATTAAACCACATAGTAACTAAAATTGACACCTCATAGTGATTTTTGCTCTTAACAAGTTTAGGCATTATGTTACTAACTACCAAGTATTGTGCATGAAATCCATGCTTCCATCAAATACCTCATGAAGAAACCTGATATTAAAGCATAAGTTTATTACAAAACTTCCATCACTACAAAAATTTGATCTCAATATAGTTTTCAAGCTATTAAGTGAAAAAGTTGTAGTTTTTTCCTCAAGACTAACCAATCCTATTGATGGATAAATTATGGATGATTTATTCCTAGATGAATGCCTCTTTTCCATCTTAGTGCATACTCCATGTCTTCCTAACATAGCTAACTATTTGAAAACAAGGAATTTTCTTTTACATTTTCCCTTCAAGGAAAGATGAAAACTTGTTAGGAAAAGTGAACCATACACTTGGATTACAATATGCTCATTCAATCATGGTCTAGATCAAACCTTAAGAAGATGTGTGAGAGACGATGAAGTTCATGATATCCTCTATTCATTCCATTATGAGACATATGTAGGAAACCATGCTACAAAGAGGAAAACCTACAAAATATTATAAGATAGCTACTTTTGTCCCATCCTACATGAGGATTCCCACATGTTTACTTCTCAGTATGATGAATATCATATGGTGGCAATCCACTAGAAAAAGTGAGACGCCACTTCATCCACAATTTTCATTGGAACCTTTCTATAAATGGGGTATGGACTTTGTAGGACATATGGGTCCCTCTTTAGAGAAAAAGAGATATATTTTAGTATGCATATATTACTTTTAAAAATGGGAAGAAGTCAAGGTAATTAAAAAAGCTACAGAGAAAAAACTAATCGATATTTTAAGAGAGAACATATTCCATAAGTGTGGGTTTCCATGGGAAATAATTACTTATCAAGGTATTCTATTCACTTCAAATCTGATTCAGAAGATCATGAATTAACACATCGTTTTGCATGGGAAATCCACTCATTACCATCCATGGGCTAATGGACAATTTGGTTTAACTAATACGGTGCTAGAGAACATCATCACAAATATAATCAATTTAAGAAAGAAGCATTGGGACAGAATATTGATAGAAGTAGCACGGGAATTGATCTGATAATCACCCTATGAGTGACCTCAGTTGAATATTTATTAAACAAAAAGGTGTTATAGACTCATGTGCTGGTGTGTGTGTTTTGTGTTAGTGAAACAATGGATCGATCAGATTGCCAATACACAGACATTTTAAATGGAAAGACAACAGAGAAATACAGTAAGCAATACTAGACACAAACAGTTTTTAATAAGGAGTTCACCCTATTCTCCAGGGCTACGTCTCTAGTCCAGCTTCAGTGGTGGCCTTGTTTTATTGTGTCTTATAGCAAAGAATTTACAATGCAGGGACTCAATATGAGTTCTCCTGACAGCAGATTTTGCTTGGCATGGTGGTTCTTGGATTCCCCAAGCCACTCAAAGTTCACAGACTCTTTTTCTTCCTACCAGCTCTGTGACCTTTGGTCTACAGTGGAGGGAGCCAACTATGATGCTCAATACAGAAATATTCCTCTCTAGGAAGGCTTGAATCTTCAAGCTCTCTGGTGCTCAATGCTGCCTGTGATCAGCTCGGCCCTCTATCTCTTCTGCTCGGCTTTACTGCTCTTTGTGTTCAGTCCCCCTCTCAAGGTCCACTATTCATTGTCTCTCTTGGTCGCTTAGATTCTTCTCCTAATTCTCCTCTCCTTTTTCGACAATCTCTATTGATGGCTTTAACCAGTCGATCCTATGCATGTTCGGTTCCTCTCTCGCCTGCGCCAATTCTCCACCTACAGCTATGCTTGGAGTTCCCTATTCAGCGTCAGCATGAATGCTCAGGGAGTGCCACATGTCTCCATCTAACTGGTGCCATCATTCTTCGTCGGCTCGTTCCTCCGGTTATGTCTCAAATATGCTCTTTCTCCACCGTGGCGGTCAACGGATTCCAAATCCCTTTTAAATCGCAGCTTATTTCCCTGTCGGTTTCACTTCTTTCATCGAGCGCAATCTCAGGCATCCAATCTGGCCTCCTCCAGATCCAACGTCATACGCACGTCGAGCGCGGTTAACTTGATCGACCATTAACGCGCGATCACAGTGGTTTTTCTCTCACCTCTGCTGCCACGCGTCGATCACTAATTATGATCGCTCCGCTTTCTCCAAAACCTCTTATTGTTCAAGGGCGTCCCGATCAAACCGTCGTTTTCCAGGCCGTGGGTCCCATCGTTGTACATTGGCGCTTTTTACCTTTTTTCGCCCGTGGTCCTCTGGCTCCCAACGTGACCGAGTGCTTAAGGCTCCCCCATTTCGGCCCTATTTTCCTAGCAATGCACGATTAGCGCTTAAGCATCAAAATCGCCTCCTTTTCCCAATCTGGGGCTCCCAGTGGCTATTTTGGCCTCCTGCGCAATCTCCATGGGCCTCGGTCATTGCGCTTTGACCGAGGTCCTCGTCATTTCACGCCGGCTGCCATGGCCACTGGTTCAGGGGGTTTTTGACGCTGTTTTGGATTTCATTAAAGATTTTTCCAACTCGATACAGTCAAAGTTCTTGACAGTCTTTTGTGGATCCGATTTGGATCAGGAATATAATATCACTTGGAAGATCACCACATGGTTTATTCCCTATGAGTTAGCCTATGGTAAGAAATCCATGTTTCCCAGGGAGTGTGAGTTTTCTACCTTGAGGATATCTTCTAAGATGGACATGGATTTATCAAATGAACAAGGGAAAGAAGGAAATAAATCAATACATTAGATGAATATATCATGCAAACTCTCTTCCACACAAATATAGTCCAACCATAAATAAAAATATACAATGACAAATGAATCAAGATTGGAACTTTCAAGGAAGGAGACTCGAAATACTATATGACTCTAAATTCAAGGATTCTAGACCATACATAGTTGAATAGTTTTATTGTAATGGCTCAATAAAAATTAGAGCCATAGATGAGGAAAAAATCCCATTATTAGTAAATGATTTCAAGATCAAGGTATCCATTAAGGCTTTTATAAAGGAGGAATTTGCATAAATGGAGAATCAAGATTTGGATGTGATTGATTAATCTCAACCCATCTAAAACCTAACTAAGAAAAGGAATGAAAAATAATTAAATAATTTCCTAGGAGAAAACCCAAATTGCTAGTTGTGACAAAAATTTATTTAAAAGCCTCATAGGCTGCATATTTAACTATACAATAAAAAAATTGAAAAAAAAATTATCTATCAAGAAAACATTTTTAGTCATAGCAAAGTAGGATAGTGGTGAAAACTAGAACTACCACCACTTTCCTTAGAGTGAAAAAAGAAAAAAAAATAGGATGAAAAAGAGAAAATAAATCATGCTTTGATTTTGTCTATGTGTTGATATATGCATTCAAGCCAATATCTAATAGTAAAATAATTTTCAGTTTCAGACAATAATGAAAACAAAATCATCAAAAATGTCAACTCAGGTTCATCACAAGAATCCAAAAGATCGCCTCTCTTCCTTAACAAGCCCAACTTTTGTTAAAGGCCATTGATACCCTCTAATTTTATTCCTTGCTAACATCACATTCACTAATCTCGACATCCATTCATTCCACGCACTTAGTTAAAAATGTAATACACTCCACTTAATAGGTTACACCTAATAATTTAGTTATGTCCTTGTCACCTCCATCACTCTACATTTATAACCTCCATCACTTTACATTTCCAACAATATCACAACTTTAATTATCAAACATACCTTCATCATGCATCACCAATCACATATCTATATTGATCCATACTCCATTATGCCTTATTTGGCCCCTATGCACCATTTGGGCTCAAACTAAGAAGAAAAAAGAAAATTTTCACTTGTATAGTTTCGTACAAGAAATTATGAGAAACCTATAGGAAAGCTACAGGTTTACAAAAAGTTTACAACAACAACTCTTTATCACCTAATACAACTTTTGTTTCAACAAAAAGTGCCATCTTAGTTGAGATAACCCTTCACAAAATTTGGAAAGAGAATTAGGAACTTTCTACAAGATCCCTTATATCAAGAAATCATTACAGTTGCAATAGTATTTTGTCACCAATTAGTCTAATAACCAGTCCAAGAAATGGGTCAAATAAAATATACCATGCATAAGTATGATATACTTAGCACAACTACTCTTCTATAATTTACATGTAAAATATCACTGTGTACATTGCAAGCATGGGGGATTCACTCGGGGAGAAATATTGTACCATTTGTGTTCATATTTGGGGATATATATTAAGGAAAAAATGACATAATATATTGAGCATATAATAGGGGGTAAAGGGTTTTTATTTTGGAAAGTATAAAAATGGAGCTCAAAGTTAATAAAAAAAATATAAAGGGGTATAAAAAATGTTAGTGAAAAAATGGATACCTACAATATCTAGTGAAAGTAGGGTTTTTTTAATTGGGAAAGTGTATTTTTTTTATATTGATAGGGGGTTAAATAATGTGATTTTTAGAGGTATTTTCCAATATTTAGTCAAAATAAGGGTATTTTTTAGTATGTCGGGAATTCATGTGATATGTCATAGGTTCATTGACTGAAGCCCTAATGGTTGCAAGATAAATAAAAAGGGTGATAGAAAAAATGTATTAAAAACACAACTCAATATTAGCAATGCAATACC
This sequence comes from Pinus taeda, assembly GCA_000404065.3. Lineage (NCBI taxonomy): Eukaryota > Viridiplantae > Streptophyta > Pinopsida > Pinales > Pinaceae > Pinus > Pinus taeda. Next base: position 50,074 of record APFE030705849.1, read on the forward strand.
ACTAGCCACACATGTCATTATATATATGTGTGTGTGTGTGTGTGTGTGTGTGAAAACATCATGATTCATAATTAATAAGGATCCACCACTTCAACTACTGATATCAACAATGTTACAAGAAAATAAAGGTAGGATAGTTCATGATAGGGAACTTTATGGTATTGACATAGTAATCATGATATGTTTTGTGCTAGTCCTAACATCAAAATTATCAATTTTGGAGGGAGCCATATAAAAAAATTAAGCCTCCATGAAAATAGGGATCCTCAAGTGGATCTTAGCCAACAAGATAAAATTTAGTAGTCCTCCTTCCTCTTCTATAGGATTCAAGCGCTACAATATCATTATCGCACCAACAATGGCATAACTCAATATTACCAAAGCAACACAACTATACAAACATGTCATAAAACAAGATATGTGAAAATGTTATGGTTCATAATCAACAATGATCCACCACTTAAACTAATGATATCAACAATGCAACAAGAAAATAAAGGTAGTATAAGTCATGATAGGGAAATTTATGGTATTGAAACAGTAATCATGATATGTTTTTTGCTAGTCCTAACATCAAAGTTACCAATTTTGGAAGGAGCCATCTAAACAAATTGAGCCTCCATGTAAATAGGGATCCTCAAATAACTCTCAGCCCATAAGAGAACATTTAGTAGTCCTCCTTCTTATTCTATAGGATTCAAGTGCTACAATATCATTACCACACAAATAATTGCATTGAAAATGATAAGGAATAGAATGGTCTTCTAGTTTGACTACTAAATTTTATTTTTTTATGTATGTACTTTTCATTTGTATTGAACTAAGCATATAATTTATATCAAGGAAACCACACTATATTAATTTCTAGAATTTCCAAAATATATAATTAAAAATTTATGTTACAATAAGACAATAATTTACTTTATTTTAATTAACCTTTAAAAAACTCTAGTGGAACCATTCAAATAATAAATTTATTTCAATGATTGTTGTTGGGCCTCAAAATAGTCCTTATTCTCACTCCATTATTCACCAATACCTTCACATTACTTCCATATTACCTTCATGTCACCTCCATTCTACCTCCACATCATTACATTTACCTATTGGGTTATAACTATGCTTTTCCAAAGTTTATTAATTCTTAACATTTTAAAGTGGATTTATGGTTAAACTTTAGAA